>JANZLQ010000008.1:21746034-21770569 GCA_026212715.1 Elanus axillaris
CATGGTATGGAATAGCTCCTTGGCTAGTTCAGGTCAGCTGCCCCGGCTATGCCCCCTCCCAGGTTCCTGTGAAAATTGACTCTATCCCAGCTGAACCCAGGACACTGACATACAATCAAAAATCTCTTTACTCAGCAGGATGGGTTTAGTGGGTGGATAGCAATTTCACTTCTAGAATTTCTATTGCCCCAACCCCCAACCTAGACACCTCAGAGACCTAGCACTTCCAATCTGTCTCTGGCCAATGTCATCGATGAAGGGGAATGGGACAGTCTCTCTGACCAGAAAACCTGTCAGGTCCTGGCTGTTCCTGTAATGGCTCTACCTTGAGCTCAGCTTCCTACACAGCGTCAGACGTCAGGTTGTCTCCCCGCCCTCTCCAGAGGCCATTGTTTTAATCATTAATTGCTTTCTAAATTTGACTGTTGGCATAAACTGCCAATGACCTTGCTAATCATACAGCTGCAAGCCAAACTTTAAGACTTCCTTGATATCTATGTCCAAACCAATTGTCCCCAGGGTTTCTATCAGCCTATGATCTTCTATCTGAAATATGTTACAAAAGTACAAAGTTAGGAGCATCTGTGGAACAAAGTTAATCTATTGCTTTTTTTGTTTTCCAGCTCATACCAGCTAGATAATCTAGTTAGAGATGAGGAGATGTACTCAAGGTTTAATTCATCTGGGCAATGCTTTTGAGTTGGTTTCATGCTGTAGCAGGTGTCTGATTACTAATTAATATTGTTAATAATGACATTTAGCATTAGTTGTGATGAATTTCACCACCACTGTCAATAAACATATATTAACGAAAATAAAAAGGAGAAAGTAGCAGAAAATAGATGGATAAAACAGCTTAAAGTGACACTTTTTAGGATAATATATTTATTACATAAATACATATGGAACTAAATTACAAGCTGGAAACAATATAGTTTCTAAAAGTACTTAAAGATACTGATAAAGAGTGTGCATGTCCTGAGGTCCTGCCTGAGCCAGTGCCTTGTGGATATCACAGAAAGTAGTTCTCTGTGATGAAGGATGCTGCTTCAAATCATACTACTCACCAGTCCATATGCAAATGGACAAAGTCCCAGACCATCACTAATGAGGGCTTATTTACCTTACGTGTACACAAGAATATTGTGGATACTAAGTTTACATGTCTGAAAACTAGCTTTCCCTACAGCTTAGAGTTACTTCTTCTTACTTTTCAGTATTTAAATTTGTTTAAACACCTATCTCATAAATGTTCATGTTCTGCATATAGCAGCCTTTCAGTACTTAAAGGGGGCCTACAAGAAAGCTGGAGAGAGACTTTCTACAAGGGCATGTAGTGACAGGACAAGGGGTAATGGCTTTAAACTGGAAGAGGGCAGATTTAGATTAGATGTAAGGAAGTTCTTCCCTGTGAGGGCGGTGAAGCACTGGAACAGGTTGCCCAGAGAAGTTGTGGATGCCCCATCCCTGGAAGTGTTCAGGCCAGTTTGGATGGACCAACCCCATAGCAGGGGGGTTGGAACTAAATGATCTTTAAGGTCCCTTCCAACCCAAACCATTCTATGATTCTATGCTTGAAAATGTTGCATCTCTTCTTGAAAATGTTCTCTATTTTCACCTTATCTTTTTAGTAATAATGAGAACAAAGCTAATTTTAATAGTTAATAATCTACCTACAAATATATGCATGCGTATATTTTACTGTCATTTTTTCCTACTTGCATTCAGTATTTCTCCTTAGAGGAAATATCTCTCAATGTCTTTACTATGTACTCATGGAAATTTTATTTCTCAGTGCAAACAATTATCATTGCCTTTTTTCAATAGGAAGCTTTTCTGCTTTCTAATAATATTGCTTTTGTGGATTTTTTTTGTTGTTGTTTTTTAATATGGAAAAACAGAATAAAGTAATTTAAGTAGGTTTTGTAACTCCATCAAATTACAGACAGGTCATAAGAACATATTGTTTTAGGGGTAAATGTCTTGTCTTGTCTCAAAGTTGTAGAAACACTATGAAGTCAAGAAACGTGATAAGGTCTTTTTATACCAGAGTTTGCCAGTAACATTACAATGTTGTCCATGATCTGAACATATTGCAATGTATTTCTGTAGTAAAGATGTCTTCCTTTCCTCCTCCCATGAAGATTTTCCTTTCAAGATTCTTCCACTTTGATAAAAATCATACAGAATTGTGGATGGATGGCAAATCCAAATGATTTTTTTTTTTAAATTAATTAACGTGTTTCTCCTTCCCCATAAACTTTTACTCAATTTCTGTGAAAATTCTGTCTTTGTTGTGCTACCTTCTAACTGCTATATATACTTATTGCATATATAACTATATTTAATCAGACTGCAATCTTCTGTTTGTCTGTGGGGTTTTTTTGCTAGAAATGTTGCATAAGTAGAACCATGTGAAGCTATGATTAGATATCAAGTCAAATCTGTCTAGACACAGACACTGTATAGCTAAGCTTATTTGCATAAAAGATGAGAATGGCAATGCTGACATAAATCACCTTTATATTTGTTTAACAGTAACATTACTGATTATATGGCACTTGCCTCTGCTACTCTGGTGTACTGACATTTCTTGGTGGACTGACAGTAAATTGTAAATCCCTAATCTTCTTTTAGAAGTTGATGGTGTAAGAAGTAAACTTATGAATTAGGACTCTCTTGGTGGGACCTGAATTCAGCTGATGAATACAGTAGTATATAACAAAAGTATTAAGCAAGGTATTAAAAATTGCTTCAAATATTAACTGTGATAACCATGAATAATAGTTAACAGTGTTAGTGTTTTCAGTAGATATAGCATTCATGTAACACTTCAGAGACTTTAGAAGTTAACATGTACTTCACAGTAGATGAATTATATTTTTATTTCAGGCAGTGACATTATTATACCTGCAGGGAGCCATTAGTCACCTTCTGATCTACAAGTCATGGATCACTGCTATTAGGATTTTGTTAAACTGGTAAAGAAAAACTCTGAATTTCTTTGAAGGGGATGGCATTTTACTTGGAGAAAGATAATACAATAAAGCAAAATATTGTTGTCCAATAATTGGACAATGAATACACATTTGAAACAAATATCTAATAAAAGGCAAAACTGGTGTAAATAATACAGACTACTGGCTGCATTTTCTTATTTATTTAATTTTTTATTTATTTTTTCCTACTTAAACTAAAGCTTTCAAAGATTTTAACATCGAGGAGGTTTAAACCATCTATTTCTGTCTATCTTTTACTGCTAGCAAATCTAGCAATACCTCTTTAAATAATTCAAAGCAACAACAATACATTTACCTTTGTTACGGTTTTGCAATATGATTACATGGACAGATAACTAAATGTCTATAAACTGTCATGCATAAATCCCTATCCTTTTCTTTCATTAATTTTCTCCTCAAAAATGTTTTGATAAAAGATGCATCTAAGCAAGGTTTATAGTGCTAGGGTACCATTACATGCCTTGTATTTAAAAGGAATTATTAGTATTCTCCCATTGTATAACCCAGAACTAATAAATTTGTATGAAAAAACAAATTTTGACTTGAAATTTCTCTTTTTCTCTTTTTTACATCCTGTATTTACCAAAAGAAAACAAAACATAAATTGTAAAAATCTGTTTCAGAACCATTGGAATGAGCCATCAAAACAAGATCAGGGAGGTGCAGCGAGAGAAGGGACAGAAAATAACACATTTTGTTCTTTTTTGATTTAGGAAGCCTCTCACTGATTTCAGTGAGGTCAAGACCAAAAGAAGAATGACATTTAAAAAAGCGAGTGAATCAATATAAAGTTATTTGCTCTGCAATCTGTATTAAATATTCACTCTTTAATTAAACTCATTAAAATATATTTTCTACTTTTTTTTTTAATATAGGCTTTCTTCTGAAATTCTATATTCTACTCCTCTATTCTGTGAAAAGTTATGTTTTTCTTTGAACTCTTTATTGTGCTATGATAAACTTTTCTCTTTTCTCAGAAGAATCTGAGCTGGTGGGAGGTGTGCAGGAGAAGTAAATGAAATCATGGAGAAAGAAGAAAAGAACTGGTGATCACACATTACTTTTTTGAGCAGGAATACAATATATTAATGAAAAGAGTTAAGCCTGTTTTACCATTAATATTGACATAGGATTCTTCTATGGCCTTTTCATGAAAGAATAAGTGGTATTTAGTCAGCTATATGGTACTGCAGGTTCAATTGTAATATAACATTCTATTTAGGAGAAAACTTCAGTTTTAAATACTGTTCCACTCCAGTCATCTTTCTCTTAATCTTCCTTTATTTCCTAAAGTTTATCACTTCAGCTATATACTCATTTACAAAGCCTGTGCACCAGTAAACGCTCAACATTCAGGGAGCAGTTAACAACAGAACTGTATTTACAGTGATAATTCTTCATGAGATTCTGCTCATGTAGGAATAAATGTCTATCACATGAACTCCATATGAACTAGTTGATCTCAGGTCCCTTTATAAATGCCAGAGAAAAAGCAATATTTCTTGGACATGATCCCAAAGACATCTAAAATAGGTCAGAGAAATCATGCTCTTATGTTCTTATTTCTATGTAATGGCTATAAAGGGAGCCTGAAATAACTAGTTTAGATACGTATATCTCTGTTTGCTTGGGTAAATCTCACATTAAACTCAGTCTTTTCTGGACTTCTTCTGCAATAGAAACAGTATTAGTGAGTCTTCCAGAGGGAATGTGCTATTTATTTGATTAGCCTAGAATGGTTAAAGGAACAAGCCAGTTCCGCATTAACTATAAACAGTTGAAATCTGAAAAGCAGTGACTTCTTTTAAAGCAGTTACATTGAGAGATGACTCTTTTGAGGATAAGCAGAACTTTTTCTGTGGGGAGAAGATGTCTGATCAGAGGTTGGCAGAATGTTTAGTTGTAAAAAAAAGGCAAGATAGATTAAAAAAATATTATTTTTTAAATTATTGTAATCATTGGGAAAATGTAGTATTTTAAGTCAAATTTTTTCAGAATAAAATTGTCGTCTATAAATTTTGCATTTGTTTTCAAGTAAAAGATGGAGGTGCATTTCTGCTGTATAAAATTCAACATAACTGTGGTCAGAGGAACAAAGGTTAGCTTTGAATAGCAAAAAACCTCAAAACCAAACCATAACAGTTTTAGTGCTTTACTGCTAAGACATCCTCAAGTGAGCAGCTTTAGTTTTCATCTTCAATATATACTGTCATTCTTGGGTAAAAAAGCATAGCCTTTTTAGTTATTGATTCTCATAGCAGTCTTATAAATGTGAACAAAAGAGCTTATTGTATCTATTGGAATATTTGTGGTAATAAAATATTTTAAAAGTTCAGATATAAAAGGTAATTTTAAAAGTGTCATTTATCTAAAATAGTATTATTAAAAATAACTCATCAAACGTATACATCTTTTTCAGGTAGTCTGGAGCCATCTATGAATGTAGTACCTCAGTTTATACATCTGCATGGGTTTATCTAGACTGATTACATGAAGGTGAAAAGTGCTTAATCTGTAAACCATTTAATCCATACACCAGTGCAAACTAGGAGCTAACTGGCTGGAAAACATCTTGTCAGAAAAGGCCTTGGGCTTCCTGGTACACTAGTTGCCTATGAGCCATCTATTTGTCCTTGTGGCAAAGCAGGCAGACAGGGAGGTTCCTGGGAGGAGCAGGAACCTCCTGGGAGGTGATCCTCTCTGCTCAGCAGTGGTGAGACACTTCTGGAGTGCTGGGTGCAGCTCGGGACTCCTCAGTACAAAAGAGACATGGACCTACTGGAGTATGTTAATGAAAGGCAACAAAGATGATTAAGGTTTTGGAGCATATGCTATACAAGGATAGTCTGAGAAAGCTGGGCCTATTAAACCTGGGGCATAGGGGGATCTTTTTAGTGTTTATAAATATCTGCTGGGTGGCAGTAAAGAAGATGGAGTCGGACTCTTGAGTGGTACTCAGTGAAAAGACAAAGGTGGTGGGTGCAAAGTGGAAAAACACGAAATTCCATTTCATCAGAAGAAAAAATGTTTTTACTGTGAAGGTGATGAAATACCAGACCAGGGTGCCCAGAGATGTTACGGAGTCTCTACTGCTAAAGATATTCAAACCTGACTGGACACAGCCCTGAGCAACAATCTGTATCTGACCCTCCTTTGATCACAGGGGTTGGACTAAGTCTTACCTCAGCCATTCTATGATTCTGTACTAGAGTTTTATACCAGGAAAGATACTTCAGACTGAATTTCTGGGTGTAAATCCATCCATTTCTCACATTAATGATAAAATCTTGAATTTTTGTTAGTTGACTTTTATTTTCCTAAGATAATGCTGTTTAACAGTGCTGCAACATTAATCAATCCTGATTAATTTAGCTACTTTAAGAACTTTACAGTATTGATATAAAAAATAATCACCAAAGAATCCATTTAATAACAGATGGGAATCGGGTGTTATTGTTCTTAGATTCATTAACTGTCATCAATTCTGCTGATCTTTCCAAAGTCGTCTGAATATAACTGTACGATATTAATCTTCCTGAAGAGCTATTATATGCGGGGTGTCTCTTTGTGGTAGTTTACCTGTCCTGTTGCTCAACATATATCTAGGACAATGTGGAAGAATGGGACATCTTGTTTACATGCCATATAACACTTAGTTGTCTACGTAATATCCTAAAGTGGCTTAAGGTCATAGACAGATTTCAATTTGCTCAAGTTCCAGTAAGACCTGGAAGGAAGAGTCCCCTGTAGGAAAAATAGGAAAAATATTTGCCTTTGATTCAGAGGTATTTCTTCGGTGTCATATATCTTGACTGGAATACTACAGCAGTAACACAGTTTTTTACTTTCTCCATCTATCTAGAAACTGGGATTTTTCTTTTTTTAGGGTACCCAGAAAGTGTGGTGGCATGAATACTTTCTTAGGCTAACATTTACTTGGAATTTAGACTTCTGAGATTTCACTTCTTTCTGGAATTTAGTTTAAAAATGTATGGAGACTGGCAGATATATAGAAATGTGGTAGGTTGACCCTGGCTGGACACCAGGACCCCATCAAAGCTGCTCTATCACTACATCTCTTCAGCTGGACAGGGGAGAGAAAATATATAAAAAAAGGGTCATGGGTCAAGATAAGGACAGTTTAATAAAGTGAAAGCAAAGGTTGCATGCATGAAAGCAAAGAAAAACAAATGATGTTATTCTCTACTTCCCATTAGTCGGCGATGTCTGGACACTTCCTGGGAAGCAGGGCTCAAGCACTTCAAAATGTCCCCCCTTCCGTCTCCCTTTACTTAGCTTTTATACCTGACCTGATGTCATAGTGTATGGAATATCCATTTGGTCAGTTTAGGTCAGCTGTCCTGGCTATGTCCCCTCCCAAGATCTTGCCCAGCCCCAGCCTGCCAGTGAGAGGAGTGAAGATGTTGGGGACACAGCCTTGATGCTGTGCCAGCACTGCTCAGCAGTAGCCAAAACGCTGGTGTGTTATCAAGACCTTTCTAACTATGAATGCAGAAGGCAGCACAACAAGGGCTGCTATGGGGAGAGTTAACTCCATCTCAGCCAGACCCAATACAAGAATAGAAGTTTACTTCTTGAAAAGTCATGTTGTTCGGAATGTGTGATTTTAATACAGTTCATTTTTTTCTGTCTGTCTATTGGTCTCTGAATAAATGTTTAGAATTAATAGCTTTGAGTAGTAAAACTTGAGGTACCTGAGGAGGTATTAACCTGCTCCATCTGTTAGATTTGCTACACTTCTGGTCAGAAGGGGTATCTGAGACTTCTGCTCCAAAATGTTAAAAATTTCCCACCTCTGAAATAGGTGAACTTGGAGACTCAAAAGAAGAGATACTTGCCTTATTTGGAAAACCTAATTTCTCAGAAGCCCTATGGCACTGCAGTGGAAAGAATTTCTAAGGAAGTCTGCCTGCCTGAACTTTTTATATAAATTATTTGACTTAATGTTTTCTTGGGGTTTATCATAATATATTATTAATGACGCTGGAGGACCTAGGCATTTTATAGGCACATGTTTATTACATTAATCAGAAATAATTAATTCCAGGTTTTTTTCTACAGCTTATAGTACATTACAAAAATTAAAACCAACTAACAACAACAATTTTCCTCAATATTCTTGGTGTCTCCTGAAGAAAAAGAAGATGTGTCTTCAGTTATCAGAACTTACAACAAAGACATTTTCAGTTTTGAAAAAAAAAACCAAACAAAAAACAACCCCCAAAAACCCAATGCAGAAAAAAATCCCTAAACAAAACAAAAAAATCCAAAATCCCTCTCTCTCATCATGGTAAGAACTGCCAAATAACTATACTAATGATTTGACATTCGTCACCAGTTTGCAGCATCTGCTGTGGTAGCTGGCAGTCCACTTAAAATGAATACTAGGAAGCCAGCAGTGCTTGACTCACTGACAGTTAGCCATGGATATTAAATGATCATGAAAATCTGAGTGCTGCAAAACTCTGGGGTCATTGCTTGCTATTGTACAGGTGTATGTTCAAGCACTGGATACTACTTGTACATAATGAGTTTGAACTTTGGTATATTTAGACCTTAGAAAGCAATTCTGCCTATTTTTAAGAAAAAGGATGGCAAGTGGTGAAAATGAAACAATGCAGGATTCCACTAACTGAAAGAAAAAGGCAGTTTGGAATTCTTTTACATTTAATAGCTTAATATTGTTGATATTACATTTTTTAATAACATAAAGGTAGTTTATGAGGTTTTGTGCAACAAGGGGTGATTTCCAAAAAGGACAAAAAAACATGTGAAAGTAATTATTCATTGTTCACATCTCTACCCTCTCCATTCCTCCCGAAAGGACAAAATTCCTTTTTTCTTTCTCTAAAATAAAATCTGAAATAATTATATTAAGGTTATGTAATTATGTATTTCAAAGAGATATACATCTATAATAATACTCATCCAACCAGAGAGAAATCTAATAAGGAAAAAAATAAAGAAAAATCAGAATGTATAGTATGTTATAATTTAACCATACTGAGTAGCATTACTTTAAAGATCAATTATATCTATTATGTATGAGCTGTCAACTGCATTTTGGAATTAAGCTATATTTTCAGCATAAATACACATTTCATGAAGGCTTTTCTTTGTTGAAATGGACTTATTAATTAAATAATTCACAAATATTTGGCATTTGTCTAATTATTTTGAATTTTGAGAAAAATAGTTTGGATATGGTTTTTTTGGTTTTAAATCAATTTTGGTTTTATAACTAGAAAAAAGTTTGTAAAAAGTTTGTGCGGGTTTTTGGGTTTGGGGTTTTTTTTTAGAATTTTAGCAGTAGTGTGAAATTTTAGATGAGCCTTCTGTTTACATCATAAAAGCGATCAAAATGATCAGACCCAAAAGAGGGATAATTTCAGCATGCTTCATGCCTCTGTCAAATAATATCCCTCTTGTAAAATTAAGGTGAATTTAATTCTGGTATATATCATAAAAAAGGAGATTCTAAGGAGTCTCAATCAAACCATATCTTGTTTTAGCACTCTGTTCAAGATGATTAAATTTCCCATTTTCTGTTCTTGATGGGAGTTGAAAAGGGGGTTTATTTTTTTTCTTGGTTCCATCCCATGCTCATAAATTTATTGATTGCAGATTTTCAAAGAAAGTAAAAAGCCAACTCCCATATGCACTCAGTTATCCTCAGGAAGGAAAAAAAAAAGTTACTAAAAATGTCATTGCTGTCTTCTTTCAATTGTGATGGTCCAGAGAAAAGAAAAGGAAATGGTCTAAATCAACAGAAATTCTATGAGGAAAATTCTTATAATATGATGCAGTGCAAAGTCTATTGGAATGCAACAAAATTCAATACAGTAAATTGGTATGAAAAAGTAGCATCTTGGCAGCCTCTCAAGGCTAAACTGGCAACTGAGGACACTGGCAAATCTTTCACAGTGAGTATAAAGATATATTTCAGAGTATAACACTGACATCTGTAAGATGCTATAATAGTTAGCAGGATTACATAACACTCAGTATTTAGTTCCCATTACAGAAGTTTGGGGAAAGAAGAAACTTCTGGGCTTTTCTTGACAATCATATTGATATTAACCTGTCAAAACAAGCTAAACAATACAAGTCTGACACTCACATGAGTTTGTATGTATAACAGAAAGAGGAGAGGAATTTTCATGACTATTTTTGAGTACTCTTAATACATGAAAATCCAAGCTATTTTTTAAAATATTAAATATCTTTAAATGGCAAAGGTGCCATTTCTTCTTGTCTTGTTGTACTTTAATATACACTCATGAAGGCATGAAGCAGACTTCTGCATTTTTTTAAATCTTATTTAAGCTGCTGAAATAAGTAATTATATCAATTCAGTAGAAATTAAAAACAAGAAAAGGAAAAGAAGAAAAAAATATTTACTTCTTTCTTTTATTTTTAGGAATGTAGTATCTAGACAGCTGACCTACAAGAAGAAATCAATAGGTAACCAGATAGCTAAAGCACTTGGGTCAAACTTGAATGAAATTAATTATAGAGAATTGTCTGAATGAGGTTTGGGGTAAAACAGGAGCAAATATTTTATAATCGGTACCGAATGGTACTATTTGCTTATGCAAAGTATAATATTTCAAAAGGATTGAGAAAAAGAAGACAAACTTCTAGGAAACTCCATTGGTAATACTGGGTTTAGGGTGATTTGTATTTAGGTTTTTTTAAAAACAAACAAACAAACAACCCAACAAAAAGACAACTCAGACAGATAAAAACCTTTTGGTTTGAGAAGCAATATACAATGAAATGTTTAACAGAGTGGAATTCAACAAACAAATGATTGCTTGACTAATTGTGCACTTCCATTTTTGCCAGTAGCAGACCCACTTGAACAATCAAACTGTAACTTCAGACTGTTATTATGACATTGGATAATAGCAGATTCATTTGCAATGCATAAATTTCTTTGTATATTTGTTTCTTTTTGCTGCTTGCCTCAAATTAGGAGTATTGAATAATTTCAAAGTTATTTTAAAACTGTATTCTTTTTCATTCTCCATGTTTTTATATAGACTTAAATTTTGATTACCAAAACTTCATTGAATAAATGATTATCTGTCTAAATAGATAAAGACAGAATTTAATATCAAACTCAAAGCACTCCAGTCTTCATATAAAATCAATTCAAGATTTTAAATTATTTCTGATGTTAAATATCGGGCTTTTCCACACCCTGGGCTATATTCTTAGTCACACTTAACATTCATGACATCCATGCAAAATATATCAATGTTAGGGAAAAAGTGGTTAGTGCCATTGGGAATTTTTAGTGAAGTTTGGTGAACTGGAAATAGGTAGAATTGCTGTTAATTTGTTTCCAGGAACTTCTAACTAACTTATAGTTCTTTTTTGTTTGGTTGGTTGGGTTTTGCATTTTTTCATTCTTCATTCTGTTAATTTTTTTTATTTATTGTCTTATCTTAGTTTAGCTGTCTGAAAACTGGGCTTCATTTCTAAAACAATCAGATTATTTCCATAGTCTGTTTTCACATATGAGGACAATTAGGCATTTCCATGTTGTAACTCAGTACATTCTAAAAACCTCTAAGGCAGAGGGGTTGAATCACATTCCAAGGTACCTGTCTCTCTGTACCAAAACCAGACAGAAGATAACTGCTTCCAGCAAACAACTTGCCATTAAATGTCACTGTAAGAGAAATCATGCTCTCTTCTTTTATCTTCTGTAACAAAATCAAAAGCTCCACAAATATATTTGCTACTGTAAAAGATGTTCATATATTATGGAAAAAGAACATGAAAGATTCTAGGATATATTTACGCTGCTCTCTAGAGGGTAAGGGAAAATACTTAGCCTGAGCCCTGATAATACAAGTATAGCATTACTGAGTCTAAAACTTCCTTGCTGCTCTGGGTAAGCCACCAGAAGTCTGGCTTCTATTGGACTCCTTGTTGCTAATAGTTTTCAGTGCTGCATGTTGTTATTTTATCAGTTAGGAATAAGTTAATTTTTTTAAGCTTTGTAACAGAAAAAGTCATTCTGCCTTGCAGAAAGAAACATCATGTGTAATATGAATAAACATGATAAATATGAGGTTTATCAGATTTATCCTGTTACACATGAAAAATATGAGTCAAGTCTATGTGTGCGTGTGCACAAAGAGCAGTGATAGCACTGGGAAAGAAAGGCTAGAGTGAAACATAATATACCTCTGTCAATGGCAAGAATGATTTTATTACTTTACCCTCAAGTTTAGAAACAGCAGCTAAGGGAGGTAATTAGCATACAGTCTCAGGTTCCCATCATTGATCAGCAGGCCACTTAGGTGTTTGGGTTTTTTTTCCTTCTTTCTATTTTTCTCTCTCTCTTATTTTAAAATGAAATTAATTCTCTTCCTCAAGGCCAGAATCCTGTCCCTGAGCCATAAAACATCAATTTAAAAAAATGGTCATCTTTCTTATTGAAGGGGGCATTATCTGTTTGATTCACACACATTAGTTCTATTAATTACAATAGATGTTATGGGCAAGAATATATGTTACCTAATACTTAAAAATAACAGCAATGTCAAATTTAAGGTAGGCTTGATTTTACTCATAATGAAGTTATATGCATTTTATAGGGTAAGTGGCATAGAGAAATTATTGCAGTATATATATATATTCTTATTTGATATGTAAATTGTAAACCTTCATGCACTCAAATATATTCAGGGTTGATCAATTTTGACCAGTAAAACACTCAGGTGATTGATTGCAGTCTTAGAAGTTATTGTAGAACAAAGTCGGAACACAAAGTTGCTTTATAACAGTGAAATCACATACTAGAATCTTTCTAACAGTGAAATCACATTTTAGGACCCATCAAAGACAAAACCAAGAGACTCCTCTGTAGACTGAATTAGCTGTATCACAGATGAAGCAGAGGTGTTTTCAGTTTATCTTGGGATGTTGCTTGTTAGTTGCTTGCAATATGCTTATGTATGGAGACTGCTACTTTGAAAAGAGTTTTTAGAGAAAATGGTGTGAACTTGTAAAATTCTGTTACTAATGGAATCAATTTACTTAGTTTTTAAACTAGTAAAAAGCTTCTATCCCAATACTTAGAATGAGGATAAAAATGTTGGCATAATGCTTAGCATTCATCATTATTGTCACTGTCATCTTTATTGTTGTGGAAGCACCTGGTTGTTAGTTGAGCTATGAAAATAAAGTGCTATGTATTGTGCACACGTATAATCCCATCCTACGACATTCAGGTGGGAATGGTTTCCTAAGTTCATAAGCTGTTTGGGTAACCACTGAATAAAATGAGAAATAATGCAATGAACAGGAATCAGAAACTAAGCTACACATTGACCCTTTTACAGCATTAAACCCTTCTTTCTTCACAGTATCCATGACTCCTGAATGCTTTACTGCACAGTGGTTTGGCTTCAAGAGGTTCACAGGGCAGTATTTGTTCCTAAAATTTCCTTCCATGTCCAAGAGTTGTATAAACTATGAAGCGTACAATTTGCTATCAAATTCAAAATCCTAGATTCAGAAAGGAGACTGGATGTGTAGTCCTGAGACAGATGCTAAAATCCATGCAGGAAATGGAACTCTGGTCAGTAAAGTTTGCCCCTAACTTTGCCTCCTTTCAGAAAATGCAATGTGTGAACTTAGAAACCTAAGTCAGCCTTGGAAACTCCTTTTCCAGAGCTTCATACCTAATTTGAGTTCTGCAGGCAGAATAAAGCCAGCTACTCTTTGATGCTTTTAACATTTTCAAATTTGTCAAAGGTAGAAAATATCTTAAGACTACAATTAGGTGACAGTTACTTTTCAAAATACATTCAGGAAAAAACAAGGACTAGTATTCTCAAGCATGTTTGAATGGGTACAATATTACCTCAGCAGACTAGACAGATACAGATACAGATACACATATACATATATGGATCTTGATATCAATAAACACAGATATAAATAAATATATGGATATAGATAGACCAAAAACTTAGTTCTATGTAATTAAATTTCAAGCAGCATTTTTTTCCTAACTTAGATTTTACTTCAGTCAAAACAAAAACATGTATGATGCTGGGTACAATTTCAATAATGAGCCTGTTGTCTGTGAAAATGCTAGAGTTTTTCAACTGTTTCTGTACTCAGTAATAGGTATAGTTTATTTACAGCTTGAACTATAAATAGTCGGAGGCAATCAGAGTTTAGTGAGGGACCTGATGTTACTAGCTATTCAAAAATATCAACACATTATAACTACAACAGAAATTCAAGAATCAGCAGAGAGCTTGGTGCTATTCCAATGATTTTGTAAAGGAGATGAAGATTAACTGGTTTGGATAAAGTACATGATAAAGCTGAAGATTTAGTATTTTTTCCTCCTCTGTCTTCTTACTTTTGTAACATTTACAGTACTTTTGATTAACTTATTATTATAATTTATGCTATTATCTCTATTTTCATGTGATTTCCATTTATGGAGATGAAATGTAGATTCTATCAATGTAAAATTTGAATTTCTTTCTCCTTTTTCACAAGCAGGTAAGCAATTGCAATTTATGAGAGCCAGAATATTTAATTAAAGCATCTAACTTATGTATAATAAAGTTAGGACTTCAGATACTTAGTCTTCATAAAGCTAGTTCACCAGACAGCAGAGAAAAGAAAGTGCCTTAAAATGTCTTCAGAAAAAAAAGAAAAAAATCTGTCTGCTTTAATGTAACATCTAAGCTAGATGCTTACATTTAGCAGACTAGATCCTTGGGGGGGAGGGAAATGGATAAAAAGTTTAATAAGGCTGATAGATATTGTGATGACTTTAGCTAGAAATCTAACACGGCATGATACATGGGAAAATCTTGCTAACCTACACAGTTATGGGAAGGTAGGTAAAATATTCAAATGACCTAGGCTTTGAACAAGACAATCCTAAAATAAAAGAGAGTTTTAGCATCAATTTCACTGGGTTATGGATCAGACTGCTATTGTGTCTTATTTAGACCTAGCTAAACAAATCCATTCAAGTATTTGAATTTTCACTAGCCACAATTAAATGCATTCAAACCTGGAGTAAAGGTGGAAAAGACCACAAAAAAATCAAGCCCCTTAAAGCCATTTGAAGTAATTAAAAATGAATAAAGTATTTCAAACAAAGCTATTGTGCTTTGGACCAGATTCTGACCCAGTATAATTGATCAACTGTTACATAAAGAACAGGTGTATGTTTCTGTTGACTCATATAAATTGTTGTGCACTTCATTTTTGTTTAGTTACATTGATTGTGGCATTATATGATCAGATTCCAATATCTCACATTGCAGTAGGCTGTGTTTCTTGACTACTGAAGAATAAGGTCTGTTTACTAAGGTTGACAAAGAAACTGTCAAAGCCATAAATCCTCTGTGACTAAATAATTGGCCTGATTTTGGTTTGGTTATTTTTTCTTTTAATCCTCTGTCAATAGACTATCTAAAATTCATGAACTTTCCATTTTGTCCTCCAGCATTGATACTGTAATACCAATGAGCTTTCATGTTATGAAGTGAAATTATAAATTCATACAGTTTTCTTCATATGAATGAGAGTTATTTCTCTAACCAAATATACTCACAAAGTCCTACACCAGCCTTGTGCCTGCCACAGTTTACTTTAAAAATTGGTCCAAACTTACAAAGAACTTAAGGCTTGCTGTACTGCATGCTATAATAAACACCTGCCTTTTAAACACCTTTCTGCTGACATACCTTTGTCTCTCTTTTCCCTTCCTTTTTTTCATGTTAGGAATGTTTACTTTACAAACATATGAAGTTTAACCCATAAAGAGATTAAACATGTCTGAAAGGGACATGAGCCCCTGACAACAGGAAATACTAACAGATCTGAAGTTTAAGGGTCTTCTTCATAACAAGAATAAGTGTATCATTAGAGAATCAAACACATGGATACTAAGGATTCATAGTCAGGGACACATTGTTCAAGAGAAATACTTATATTCTTTTAAAAGACAAATGTGATAACTTAAATCTCCTTGACAAATTTATTTGTTCCATGAAAAACTTTAATATAGGCAATTTTTCCTCAGCTACTTCTGTCAAGGGAAAATCAGATGACAGCTCCAGAGATGATCAAAGTGACATCTTCATCTCTTATGTAGGTAGAGTTTTATCTAACAGAAAAGAATTGTTGCATAGAGAAGGGTTCAAAAAGATGTGAACTTTGCTCCCAAGCAGACAGACAAGTGCAAGCTCTTCCAAGCAATGTAGAGCATGCATCTAATTCTTATTCATCAGTTTCTACCACCATTTAGGTGCTCCATGTCTATCTAGCTCACTTTTCAAAACTTACAATGGCTGGAACTTTTTTCTAAACTGTTTGGGAGTTTAGTATTAGATAAGATTTTTGGCAGATGTATATAAGCCCACCAGAAAGAATTTGGATTTATTACAAAGAATTCCATCGGGTGTGAGATGACTTTGTCACTCAAGTTAAATCCTCTCAGCCAATTTTAGGTTTTAGGGGTCTGTCAATAAGTAGTACAAGCTGTTACTTCGACAAGAAATTTTCAATTCCTCCTTCCCCGCTCCCCCCCGCCCCATGTTTCTTCTTCTTTATGATTATAACTGGTAAAAAAGACACCACAGGATAAGTACACATTTTACAATATATTACAGCAAAATATCTCCATGTGGTAAGGTGATTTATAAAAACATGCTGTGTTTTCAAACTTTCTGCAAATCTGTGAAATATTTTGTTATGAAAGCAACAAAAAGAATTTGTAATTCAAATTCAAAATCATGCTAACTGTACCTTTTTTAATTTTTTAAGCAACCCATAGTACATTTAGCTAAAAGACATGCAGCAGCTCAATTAGATTCTTTGGAAACTAATGGATCTGGGGAGTGGGGAAAGTGCAAAATGTTATTTTATACATCAAAGCCTCTTTTTTTTTGTTTATTGGCTAATTCTGTAGGCCCCTGAAAATGATCTCAAAGACGTACCAAGGATGAAAAATTTCTTAGACTTCTGTTCTAGTACAAAGATTTGGAAGTGTTTATGGAACCTTTTTATTCTATTGGCATACCTGCTGATGTAAGTATAAAAATTACACAGAAGCGTTAAGCCTAACCAAGCAGAAATGAAAAAGCATGTACTAAAACAAGCAAACAAACAAACAAACAAAATGTAGATGGTAGGAATAAACAATTTTAATTAGTGTGGTATAAATGATCAGAGAAAGAAATGTGTCTCGAGATATCCTCAGCTACTGCAATTTCTATCTGAGATATTCTGCCAGTATGTGGAAATTTTCTGATGCTAATTTTTCAGTTTGAAGTAGCTTTGGATAATTTCCTTGAATATTTTAAGAAGTATTTAAAAAATAAACAGTAAATGAAATTTTTTACAGAGTTTCATATCAAAATCCATTTTCAGTTTCCACAGCCTTCAGTGCAATTTGTCTGAAGTCTTCAGTGGCAGCTTCTCACACCACAGACACAGTGAGAGTGGAACAGACATGAATATTGAGAAGGCAGACACTGTGCCTGCATGGGCAGGTGCAGCATGCCATGAACTTGCTCTGCCCAGAAAGTCCAGTCTGGCAGGGCATATGCGGGCCATAACCGAGGAGCCATGGGGCAGCATTAGCGCAACACTGTGCTAGTGGACACACTCCCAAGAGGAGGGGTTTACTAGCTGAGACAAAAAGCTATGACAATAGTAATATAAAGTTTCTGGATTGGCCGTGGCATGTATAGAGCTAGTTCATGTGACAAGCAAAGGAAATGTTTGCCTACACTCACCTATATAAGTGTGTCTTCTCTCTTGCTCTGTGATATTTTACATCTCATTATATTTATGCATCGACTGGACTTCTGCATTTTGTGATTTTTCAGGAAGCTTGCTGTCTAAATGTGGTTAAATTGCAAAGCAAACATGTGGAAAATCCAATATGTAGGTTCTGGTAAGAGATACCAGCAAGCTGCAGAATTCATCACACAATTTATTTCTGAACAAACTTTTCTATATGCTTATATATACTCATCAGACTCACAGACAATAATACATGGTTTAAAAGTTTTAAAACTTTTTCAGCAAAGAAAGAAGAAAAAAAGCCAAACCAGCAAACTCACTGGTGTTCTTTATTCAGATTTTCTGACTTTGTTGCTGCTGCATTTATAACAGTGCATTTTCAATGCAACATATATATTTCTATACTTTAATTACATGCAGACAGATCCTTTTCTTACCATCTCATCAGGATGATCTCTCAATTTCTTTTGTAGCCTCAGACTGTATGTGTACATGTCATCCAGCTTCTGAAGAGCCCTAGGAAAAAGGCAGACTCATTTTTTTATTAAGTGACTCAGAATTTCATTAGTAAAAGAAATTTTGAAGATCCTAACAGCTAGTAGCAGTTCTAGTCCTCAGGCTAATAACGACTTTTTCTCAGTTTCTATTGTAATGTGGAATCTGTAACCTGTATGCAAAGCAGGATGAATATTTGGGACACAATCCTCAGAGCAGGCACATGTCCAGATAATTCTTTGCTTAACCTACATGTACTCAGGTACCTATCCCACCAAAACGTATATAACCCTCATCTCATGACCTCCTTCTGGTTCATTGTATGGGATCTACAAAAAATACTTGTTCTGAAAAGAAAGTTTGTGTAATTTTAAGAGATATTGTGAATATCTAGTAATTATTACCCCTGGGGTTTTTAGCTACATCTAGACCATTCAACCTAAGTTGCTCTTTCCTGTTCTTTCTTCATGTTTGCATAGGCCTAGAGTACTTGACTACAATTAAGGACTTTAGAGAAAATAAAATAAAATAAAAAAAAGTACACTTGTACAAGAAATGTACGCTGTATGCAAGAATGTACATTTATTGTAACATTGCCTTGCTTACTTTTGTATGTTGTATTTGTCAATTTTTGTATCATGATCACTTTATCAAGTCCATTGCTAGTATGTTTCGTCTGTGGTGAGGGACTTGTGCAGCATGCACAGGTTCAGATTCAGACTCAATTTTATTCCAATTTTACTAAATACACATCAAGAATTAATGAATGAGCCAAATATTTTCTGCAGTCTTATTTTCCACAGTGAAAGATTTAGTTTGTGAGGACACATGTTAATGTGTGCTAAAAACATCATACAAGCAGAAGTATCCGCATTATTTTTATTTTTTGACCACATTCACAGGCACTGGACATTGAATATGCTTCCAAGTGCTTTTTTCCATCTATGTTCAGAGCTTTTATTAACTCTTTCTTGATAATTCAGTTCAGTGTAAACAAACTTATCTACCTGCCCAGCAACTGTTGATGATCCTCTTATTTTCTGTACACGGAAAAGACATGACATGATGTTTTTCAAATAAAGAAGAGAAAGGCATGAATTGAAACATATATTATTTGATCACTGATAGATTAAATAAAACAATAAGAGCTAATAACAATTGCCATTTTAATAATTCTTTTAAATAATTTTACACTTTTTATTAATGGAACTGTGCATGGATGATGAAATTTATTTATAGAAGTAAAATTATATTTTGGAAGTAGATCTGTCTATTACATTTAATTTGCTTATTGTCCAGAGTACAATAAGCAATCTACTACTCAGGAATAGATACATGCATAATTTATACAAATACTGCTAATGTATATGGATTTACAAGGAAGAGAAGACAAACATTCATTGATATATGAAAAATAACCTCTCTTCTATGGTATTTGCAGGTCTGTTGTATTGGTTTTCTGGCATTATTAGTACTTTTTCATTAATACAGATAATTATAAGAAGAAGATAAGTACAGCTGTGCATTTTTTTTCTGGGAAATTCACATTAACAAAATGGAATTTTGAACTGTAAATTTATTTGTTAAACTCATTACTGATTTGATTCATAAAATAAAATGTCCAGAGAGAAGACAGAAACTAAAGACAGTTGTGTGGAGAAAGCAATCAACTAATTTAATTCAATTTGGTTTTTTTCTCAGTCATAGGTAGTATAGTATTCTATTTTTTTTGTCAGTTATTTGTAGCATAATATTGATTCTAATTTTTTAACAATGTTTTTCAAATCTAAAGAACAATCAAAAAGTGTGGCATAAATTCATTTTCATGAAACAGAAAAATATATGTTATCTAAAAAATCATTGTTAACTGTAAACTTCAATCTCGAATCAACTACAAAGTAAAGGACTCTATTATCTTGGAAAACTATTAGAAAAGTTTTAAAAAGGAAAGAACTGAAATACCTGTAAGTCAGCTTTATTTATCCCCCAAGAATGAGGACTCTCAGCACCAAAAGCAACAGCCAAACACACTGTATTTTTGTGATGCAGCTTTATATATGCATTTGTATATTCATCATGTTCTTTCTACTATCTTTATTCCTTTTTTTGATTGTCGTTCTTGAATTATAGTTCACTTTCTGACCACCACATGTGAAACATACATTTTCCAAGCATATAGGTAGAAACCAGATCTGCTGAGTGCCAGTGATGATTGCCTTACCTGCAACTGTGACTTACAAGATCACAATTCAAACTGAGTGGAAAGGATTTGTGGGTCCTCTACTACTGGTGCAGGATCAGATAAATTCTTGAGCTGCTTCACATTCTGAATTGGTACAAAAATGAAACACATAATTTTTCTCCTAAAGTCACTCCTTCTGACAATAGTCTAAACTTGAGTTCTAGAAAATTCTTAATTTATTTGAAATTCATAGAGTATGCTATTTTGCTTCTCAGACTTCTCTTTCTCTTAGAAGGACTTATGACTGAAATATTATAGCTTGGTTAGAAATGATGGATGGATGGAACAGAAAGCAAATATGAAGCATGAAATGGAAATGTCAGCTAAAAACTACCAAACATCTCTTAGGATTGCTTGTATTTAACTAGAAAGAGATATTTAGCAATTAGCATGTCACAGCCTGTCATTTTATTTATGGCTCCACAACTGTACTTTCTCTATTCACAGTACAATTTGCTCATTCTCTTTTATTTTATATGCCACAGCAGTATGGATACATCACTGCCTAGAGCTCTCTTTACATTGGATATAGTTTGTTATTCCATCAAAGTATTGGCATGCAGATTGCTGAGAAAAGATGTGTAATCATTTCAAATTGATTATAAAACATCACACTAATCTCACTTTAAAAAATGACAGAAATAAGAGTTCAAATCCATGCTAATAATTTTTATCCACACAGCTGTCAGTTTGTGAATATTAAAGGTTTCTGCAAAACACTGTGGCTATATACAGAATTTTACAGAAAACACTGTTTTAAACAAATTTGTAGCTACATTTTTTCAATTACTTAAAAAATAATAATTTTTCTTTCATCATTAAAATATAAATAAGATATGTAATGCTAAAGATAGCATACTTTTCCAATGAGAGAAGCAGCAGCAAATCTTATCAGCAATTTTTACAGGTTTAAAAGCAGTACCTGAATCTATACTTTGTCTGACCCAAGAGACAAGAAGGGAGGAAAGAAGGGAAAAAATGGAAAAGGTAGGCAAGGCAAGGCAAGGCAAGGCAAGGGAAAGGGAAGACTTCGAAAGTCCCATATTTCTGAAGAGAAAATCTAATACCAATCCTGATGTAAATTGTGCAGTCAGAAATAGTTGGTTTATCATATATTGCTTCAAGCAAAAACAGTAGTCATTTTCGTGCCAAACATCATGCTAGGAAGCACTGTCATCTTATTCTTAGCATCACTCATTACTTTCAAGTTACACACATTTGAAGAGCAGTGGTTAATCAGACAGTCTGGGTTTGGGGAGTTTAGGATTCAGATTCTTTTCCATGTGAACTTTTTCCATGACCCTGGGAATTTATTTCAGAGAGAGATACAAAGAAAGACTTCAAAGCTTAACTACAACTTAGTCATCTAGGACCAAAATGTAAAACCTCAGTCAGTAGCCAATATGGACGGTACCCGATTTTAGTAATAACATATCTCCATGGACTGAGTGTTGAGAGTCTAGAGGCAGGATTCCTCAGAATGAACTTTAGCCATCTAAAAATTAATTCCCTCTGTAGTCAGCAGAGGCCTACAGGTGAGAAAAATTCAAGCTGTGAAGGTGCCTGTTTTGATATCTATTTTAGGGTAGAATTTATATTAATTTTGGGGATGCATAATCTCTTTTTTTACACTGAAAATAAAAAGAATTTAGGTAAATGGCTGAAAGTAGGATAAATCCCACTTCTGTTCCTCAGATTCATGTAACACTTACCAAAATATACCCTGATATGTTAATATATATGCACATACATACACATACACCCCCCATATATATATATATATATATATATATTTATAACCCTTAAATATACCAAAATATATCATGGATATATTGAAAACAAAATACAGCTGTGGGAAAAAAAAAGAAAAGAAAAAAAAGCTACTCAATTTTCACTAAATATTCTGTAACTTACTAAACAGATTTAGGGAGAAATCTTTTCTCTTCTTGAATGGTTTTCAACCTAGTTTTCCCCTGTTAGAAGAGTGCATTAATCACTACCTTTCACTGTGATAGAGCTATCAGGCTGACCAATGAAGCCATTCAGCTCATATAAATAATTAAACATTTCTCATGTTTTTTACTAGATTTAGCCAACAGCCTAATTGCTATGTGTATTTGCATATTATGAGATTGTGGAAACCCTGTCTGTTTAGTGAAGTTATAGCAAGGTAATCAGTCTTTCTTTATTCATTTGAAAATTCAAGTATTCAAAAATCAAACAAGAACTTGCCACGAGAGATCTTTATAGTTCTGTTGTACAAGGCCAGGAAAAGAACTCCTAATGCGTTCTCTTTCTCCTTTTTAATGCATCCACATTACCTTTTTTATCACCTTGGAAGTTTTGCTGTGAGTGTCCACAGGGCATCCTGAATGTCAGCACTTAGAAATCTTAGATGTCCACTATCAAAATCCTCCTACATTGCCAAAATTTTCCTACATGACTTCTTTTTATGATATGTGGCTTTAAGAAATTATAAGAGACACAATGGAAGCTGACAGACAGCACAATTCTGTGCATTAGATCTATTCTAAACAAATATAGGTTCACTCTTTCTTTTACAGATTCACAAAGATTACCTAAACAGAAGTCTGATTATGGACTGGTGTATATCCACATGGGCATAAGATAAACTCACAAACAAGCATAAGCACAGTTTTGACAAACATTCTGGACTTACCTCTTTCCAAAACTCCCTTGAATTTTCAGGCATATGGACTGCCTTTGTTTTTTATTAATTTATTTTTAATAAATAAAGGTCATCATAAATTGTTAATTTTTTCCTTTTTTAATGGAATATCACAAGTATGAATTGCAATACGTTACAACATTAAGTCAAATATTATTATATATCATCCACTCATGGGTATACAGCAACACTGCTGCAAAGCTAAAAGTAGGGTCTTGCTAATGGTTAAGGATATTGGAGCTACACAAACAAATCTTCATGTGTAGCCAGACAGCATATGATAATGCTATGGCTTTCAAAAGTGCCAGATATTGAATTCATAGCTCAGTTCAAGAGGTTAAATATGAACAGTAGAAAGGATTCTGCTTCTTCAAAATACAGGTCAGTAGTGAAATTCCAGAGCTGAGGGGTATAACAAGTGTATAATAAAAAATCTGTACATGTTAATATATCATTATTGCAAATAACATAACATTGTAGCACAACAACAAAATCATTGAATCACTGGAGGACTCAGTCCACAAAACTATATCAGACAGCAGTGCTTGGAGGCAAGTAGTTATTACTGCACGCAGTCTCCCTTGAATTCAATTTAGCCACTAACGCTCATCACCTTCTCTTTTGGACTGTATACACCACTTCAAATACCCTACAGGAAAACTGGTTAAATACAAGATTTAAAAAACCAAAAACAAAACCAAACTGCTTCTGCTAAATTCAGCATAATTTTTTATTTCTTTTTTTCCTAAGACATTGAGTAAATTATATCTCTGACAGATAAAACTGTCCTCCCTATCATTTAGAAAGCTGATGAAGATAAAATAAACACAGCAAAGGACAAAAAAAAAATATCCACTATTTAACCAAACTGTAAATATTTCTGCATTTGCAAGCAACTAGTGCATATACTAGCAAGCAATATCTTCTAGTAATTGTGTCAAAGAAAATGAAAATAAATGTTCTGCTTTTGCTGACATTTGATCAGATTAAATGAATTAGATTTGTACCCACCTAATTACATCTTGCACACATGAATAGAATAACTCTTAAACTCAGTGGAAAATGCTTTGCCCCCTTCTATTCCTTGGATTGTTAACATCTAGCTAAACAAGAGGAAATGCCTGGTTTTTGAACTTTTTTTTACTTTTAAACTGTATAAATTTTTTCCGGCTTCCCATTGACAGAATTGTCCTGGTTTCAGCTGGGATAGAGTTAAGTGTCTTCCTAGTAGCTGGTACAGTGCTATGTTTTGAGTTCAGT
>JANZLQ010000008.1:21770669-21796617 GCA_026212715.1 Elanus axillaris
GCTGTCATTTTATTAGTGTTGTTATCATTATAATTACTTTCTTCTTTTCTGTTCTATTAAACTGTTCTTATCTCAACACACGAATTTTACTTCTTTTCCCAATTTTCTCCCCCATCCAGCTGGGGGGGTGGGGAAGGGGTGAGCGGCTGCATGGTGTTAGTTGCTCGCTGGCGTTAAACCACGACATTAAGATAAATAGATACATCACAGTTAAACACTTTTCAAGTTCTCTATTATGAATTATTTTCTGAAGTGTGAAGATTTCCTGTGAAACAGCACAAATTACAGTAACTGTCTTGTAGGCCTGAGATATCACAGTGAGTTAGTGTCCTCCTTTGGTGCTAAATATGAACATGAGAAGAGTAAATTATTACAGCCAGGTAGAAATATTCTTCTTAGTTGATGGCTTTGCTGCTGTTGACTTAATTCTTTGAAGGCATTTATGCTAGTGTTTCCTTTCCATTTCTTTGAGTTTTGTGCTTTCAGAAATTATAAGATCACCTAGTCAGGCTGGAGACTATATACTATTTAGAAGTTAATAATTCTAAATAAATGTATAAATTTATCATTTTATTTTTTTCCTTTTACAGTCAGATTAGTTTTAAATAAATGTTACTTCTTATGGCAGGAAATCATGGAAACTTACATTGATTGTGGTTTAAAACATAAGTCTCTCAAGAGGTATTTAGATGAAAGGTTATATCTTATCACAATACTACAGAAATAAAATCATCAGTACATAACTTCTAGTATAGTTACAACAGTGTTTAATTACAATAGCTTCATGCAAAAGTATTACAGTTATGGCAAATAAATTGCTTACTGTTCTTGGTCAACTACATTCTGTTAATATTTCAAGTGGTGCACATTTATTTTGAAAACAGAAGAGAATACACTCAATCATCATAGATAAAGTATAGTTACTTGCTTCAGGAACTCCTGACATGGCTGTTCTGTTATTTTTGTTTGTTAAAAAATGTGGAACAACGTACTTGTCAGCTGTGATATGAAATCAATAATGTTATTGAAATGAATACCAGAAGAGAAACTGTCAGCAAATAGATAAAATAAGGAAAACATTTCAGGAATCATCCCACTAGTTAATAACTTTGAGTGTAAATACATATGAAAGATAGCATTAGGTTTGTCAAATTTCAGATCCTACTTGGTTCTTCTGGATATAGATGTATATCAATAATCCAAAAGAGAATTTATATGGAGGTATACCGCAACCTGTCCACAAATTGCTTTATATAATTTATATTATACTTGTATAATCCAACATCTGAAATACTTCACTATGTCTAGTCAAGCAAAAGAATTAGCAGATTTTGGGTTGTTTCTATTAAAGCATGTAAAAAAAATTATTTTGTGCTCTACCATTTAGCTTAGAGAACCCATCTATGATCTATTAAAAAAGATCATTTCAGACTCATTTCTTCTTGCTCACAAGAAAGCACTCTAACCTCTAGACTCCAGGGAGGAGAGGAGGAAGAAGGATAAGCAGCACATTCCACCCAACTGCTATAGAGATTATCAAAGAATGAAGACTGAATAAAATTCATGGAGACCAAATAAAATTGAGAAATAGATGATTTTCTGTCTTAGTGGCCTTCAACTTACAGAAAAAAAAATCAGATTTATATGACTTTTTTTCATTTTAATTTTGGCAGAAAACAAACAAACCAAACACCTAATTTTTGCAGTTAGCAATTTTAATTCATCTAAGTGTTATGTTATGAATTTATTTCCCCCTCTGCCCAGACGGAGCCTTAAGCAACATAAATGTTATTATAGAGTTCTCTATTCTTATATTAAACACGCAGAGACAAGACCAGTGTTGCAACAGAAGATAGTATTTTGGAACACTGGATCAGATACACAAATTCTAAAACCGAGTGCTAATTGTTTGAAATCATGGTAATTTGGATTTGTGCAGGACATTACTTCAACTGACTTCATGTGTCATCCCAAACCTTGCAAAACCAATAGTTTTTCAGCAGAATTCAAAGGCATTAGGTTTTCATCCTGGAACTTCATAGAGTATGAAGTGTCATAGACTCAAGCAAAGAATTATTACTAAGAAATATTAAGTGTAATTATATATATAAAATGCCATATCATGTTTGCATACTTAAAACATAGTGAATAAAATACTGCTGTTACTTCACCCATGTTGTAAGTTCACTAACAAGGAACTAGAGCACTCTGTCTGGATCAGGCAAGTCACCACAAAACTGTTGAGCTCAGTACAGCCTTTGGATTATTACCCACTCCTACTCTTTTGTGTGGGAACCAACAATGTTGCAACAAGAAGTCTAAGGTCAATCAAAAGAGATTTCAGGGCCCTGGGAAGACTGTAGAAGGATTCAGGAGCACAGGCAGTGTATTCCTCAATCTTCCCAGTGATGGGGAGAGTCACTGGAAGAAACAGGCAAGCCCAGGACATCAACGCCTGGCTCCAAGACTGGTGCCTCCACCAGAACTTAGGTGTTTATAATCATGGAAGAGTCTTCAAGACACAAGGTATGCTGGCGCCTGACAGGATCCACCTGTCCTGATGGAGGTAAATGCTCCTTTGCTTGTACGCTCACAGGACTGATTAAGAAGGCTTTAAACTAAGATTGAGGGGGGAAGGGGATACCATCAGGACAGCTGAAGGTAAGCCAAGGGTTGGCACTGCCTGAGGGTGGCAATGCTAATGGGAGTGTTCATGCTGCTCCAGGGAGCACCGGGGGTTCAGGACTGTGTCTGAAGCTTGTAAACCAATGCACGTAGTATGAGAAACAAACAGGATGAACTGGAAGTGTTGGTCAGCTCCCAGAACTATGGTATCACTGGTATTAGTGAGATTTGGTGGAATGAGTGCCACGACTGGAGTGCTGGAATGGAGGGTTACAGGCTGTTCAGGAGAGATAGTCAGGGCAGGCAAGGTGAATGAGTTGCACCGCATGTAAAGGAGAGGTTTGACTGTACAGCCTTTACAGTTAGTGATTATGCAGTTGAGAGCCTCTGGGTAGGGATTTGTGGAACGGAAAACAAAGGAGATGTTTTAGTGGGTGTCTATTACCAATCACCCAGCCAGGATGTAAGCACTGATGAGTTATTCTGTAGACAATTAGGAGAAATCTCTGAATAGGTAGTCCTTGTCCTTATGAAAGATTTCAACTTCCCAGATGTCAACTGGGAATATCATACTGCTATGATGAGCAACTCTGGGAAATTCCTGAAGTATGTTGAAGGTAATTTCTTGGCACAAAGACTCAGTGAGCCAACTAAGAAAGGTGCCCTCCTAGACTTGTTGGTTGTGAATAGAGAATAGAGACTGTGGGCCTAAAAGTCCATGAATGCTAGTCAGACTTTTAGTACTACCCTTTAAAAGCACAGGAGCAGGAAATTCCACTGTGTTGTAAGTCAAGCAAGTGGGGCAGAAGACCGGCTTAGCTGAACAGGGACATCTTCATGGAGCTCAGGAGGAAAAAAGAAATTATATGATCTCTGGAAGCAAGGTCGGGCTTCACATGAAGATTACAGAGAGGTGTTTTACAGAGCACGTAGGGAGAAAACATGGAAGGCCAAACCTCAACTAGAGTTAAAACTGGCCAGTGTTGTGTCAGACAGCAAAGGAAGACTTTTCTAAGTATGCTGACAACAAGAGGATGTCTATTGAAAATACTGGGCTGATACTTGATAAAGATGGTCATCTAACAAATGGGGATGAAGAAAAGATGGAGGCATTTAATACTTTTTTTCCCTCAGTCATTAATATTAATAACAGACCATGCACTGCCTGGTTCTGTGAGTCAGAGGACCATGGCTGCAGGAGCAGTGAATTTCCATTTGTGGACATTGAAATTGTAATGGAGCAGTTGTATAAGCTGAGTTTTCACAAGTCCATGGGCATGATGGGATTCAGCATAGAGTACTGAAGGAGTTAGCAGACATTACAGCAGGACCTCTCAATCATGTACCAAAGATCTTAGGATTCTGGGGAGGTCCCTGCTGACTGGAAGCTAGTAAACCTTATTCCAGTTTATCAGAAAGGCACGAGGGAAGACCCAGGAAATGACAGACCTCCTAGTTTAACCTCAGTTTATGTAAAAGTTATGGAGAAAATCATCCTGGGTGCTATTGAAAGGCATTTCAGGAACAATGCAATCATCAGGCACAGTCAACATGGGTTCACAAAGGGAAACTCCTGTCTAAATAATTTAATATCCTTCTATGATAAGGTCACCTGTCTGGTGGATAACAGGAAGGTGGAGGATGTAGTTGTTCTGGATTTTAGTAAGGCTTTTGATACTGTCCCTTATAGCATCCTTCTGGACAAGGTGTCCAACTGTGGAGTAAGCAGGTACACAGTGCACTGGGTGAAGAACTGGGTGAACACCACAGCTCAAAAAGTTGTAATGAATGGGGCTACATCTGGCTGGACATCTTTTACCAGTGGTGTTCCTCAGGGTTCAATCCTAGGGCCAGTTCTGTTCAACATTTTTATCAATGATCTGGACGCAGGAGTTGAATTATGCTTGCTGATGATATCAAACTGGGAGGTGCTGTTGTCTTTCTTGAGGGACAACAGGCCTTGCATAGGGATCTGGATAGATTGGAACATTGGGCAATCATCAATGGTATGACAGTTAACATGAAAAAATGCAAGATTCTGCACCTGAGATGCAGTAATGCCAGGCACAAGTGTAAATTGGGAGAGGAGTGGCTGGAGAGCAGCCCTGCAGGAAGAGATCTAGGGGTGCTGGTCGGGAGGAGGCTCAACATGAGTCAGCAGTGAGCCCTGGCAGCCAAGAGGGCAAACCCCATCCTGGGGTGCATCAAACACAGTATAACCAGCTGGTCAAAAGAGGGGATTCTCCTGCTGTATTCAGAATTGGCACGGCCCCACCTGGAATACTGTGTGCAGCTCTGGGCCCCATAATTTAAGAAGGATGGGAAGGTATGCTAATGCACCCAAAGGAGGGCAACAAAGCTGGTGAAAGGGCTGGAAGGTGTCATAGGAGGAGTGGCTAAGGACTTTGGGTTTGCCTAGTTTGGAAAGAAGAAGACTGAGGGGTGACCTCATTGCTCGCTACAGCTTCCTGAGGAAGGGAAGCGGAGAGGAAGCTGATGAGCTCTTCTCCCTAGGATCCAGTAATAGGATGCATGAGAATGGCTCAATGCTGCATCAGGGGAGGTTCAGACTTGACATTAGGAAACATTTCTTTACCGAGAGCATGGTCAAACACTGGAATAGGCTTCCTAGAGAGGTGGTCAATGCCCCAAGCCTGTCAGTGTTTAACAGGAATTGGACAATGCCCTTAATAACATACTTTAGCTTTTGTTAAGCCTTGAAGTGGCCAGGAAGTTAGACTAGATGATTGTTGTAGGTCCCTTCCAGCTGAAGTATTGTATTGTATTGTATTGCATTGCATTCTATTCTATTCTATTCTATTCTATTCTATTCTATTCTATTCTATTCTATTCTATTCTATTCTATTCTATTCTATTCTAATTATATGGTAACCTGAATGCTCCCCCATGTCTTCTGCTGTGAGGTTGTAATCTATACTAAAAAAGTACTCCTAAAGGGCAGGTTCTCAGGAATTGAGGCTAGCTGGCACAACACTGTTAATGCTTATGCAAGTAAATTCTTCTTGTCTTTAAAACAGGGTGGCAGTATGAAAACTACTTAAGAACAACTTTTGGGATGGTCTAATTCCTAAATATGCCTGGAGGTTACCTATTCATCCCTGGTACAGGTATTATAAAAATAGATAATTATGAGTAAGTTGTTAATGATATCAGAAAAATGTTGTCAAATGTAGCACCTGCGAGTAGCTAAACATCTGGATAGTTAGGCTTTTATAATTAAACAGTTTTTTTATTTACTTTGTTTTTAACTGCATAGAACATGTAACTTGAAGCTGTCCCATCTTATAGATTCACTTATTTCTTATAAAATTTCATACAGTCTTTAACTTCTTAGTTTCTGATTGGTTCTCTTTTCACATGGAGAAATATTCTGTCTGTCAGACTCTTCTTTTGGCTGAAATAATTTTATTTTTGTTGTGGATATCAGAGATCTGCATTATTAATAAAAATAATCATTAATAATTTAGCTTGCTTGTTGCAGGGAGAAAACTGCTCAATTCACTTGACTTGAAAGAAATCAGGATTGAAGTAGTTTATTGATTTATTAACAACATGTAATTAACCACCAGTCCATGAACTACACTGTCAGGACCAATACCCTAAAAACTCTTCTATAACCCATTGCAGGAATTTCTAATCCCTCCCCTAGAAGGGATGATTACACAGCAACCCAACTCCACCTCCCCGGTGTAGATGTGGGTGCTATAGTTTTTTGTGCATTGCTGATGACCCTTATAACTCACTAATGCACTCACCAGTGGGAGAGCAACACATGGTGTCACAAAAATACAACTGAGTTGTGGGTCCCCATGTGTCACCCCACTAGCTGGAGTTCAGCTGCTCACAACGGCTTACAAGGAAGGCTGCTCTTCCCAACCTGGGTGGGGGTTGAAGTGCCACAAGGTGACTTTTGGCAGTGTCAAACCAGGTTTGACTGCTGCTCAGGCACCCTCTTCTCACTCCAAAGGCTGTCCCCACAACACAAATTGTCAAGCTTCTTTCATATTTCCTTTCAAGCTGACTCCATCTTTTGAGAAAAGTCTCCTGGTAAACTCCTGGTTACTGCTTAATGCAGATGATGGTCATCTTAAGAAAACTTTATTATGGTAAATTTCCCTGCAGTGTTATCAGTTTTGGGACAAAAAGTCTCTCAGGTAGCTTTGGGTATTTCCCCTTGTCCTGGATTCAGCTGGGACAGAGTTAATTGTCTTCCAAGTAGCTGGTATAGTGCTGTGGTTTTGAGTTTGGTATGAGAATGTTGATAACATACTGATGTTTACAGTTCTTGCTAAGTGATGTTTAGTCTAAAGTCAAGGATTTTTCAGTTTCTCATGCCCAGCCAGTAAGAAGGCTGGAGGGGCACAAGAAATTGGGAGGGGATACAGCCAGGGCAGCTGACCCAAACTGGCCAATGGGGTATTCCATAATGTGTGATGTCATGACCAGTATATAAACTGGGCAGAGTGGGGGTGAGGGGATCACTGCTCAGGGACTAACTGGGCGTTGGTAGGTGGGTGGTGTGCAATTGCAATGTGTATCACTTGTTTTGTATATTCCAGTCCTTCTATTATTACTACTGTCATTTTATTAGTGTCATCATTATCATTATTACTTTCTTCTTTTCTGTTCTATTAAACTGTTCTTATCTCAACCCATGAGTTTTACTTTTTTTCTGATTTTCTCCCCCATCCCACTGTGGGCTGGGGAAGTCAGTGAGCGGCTGTGTGGCACTTAGTTGCTGCCTGAGGTTAAACCACCACACACTTCATATAGTAGAGCTTTTCTGAAGTGAAAAGCAACAACTGTTCGAAGTTACTTCTTGGTAGCAAAGATGGCATTTGATATTTTAAAAATACATAGTAGTTTAAAAACATAAAGGAGGTATAGGTCTTTTTAGCTTTTCAGACTACAGAGGGCATGATTTTGAGTAATCTTGCCCTTTGTAGTAACTAATACTAGGTCTAGAAATTATACATTTCATCTAACTTTATATGTCTGGACTATAGACATATGAATTTGAGCCAGATTTCCTACATGCCATTATACTCAAAAAGGTCACTTTTAGGGTGTGATTCTTCTGATCTATTTTAGATGCCTACTTTAGGATAAGATGAATCCTTCTCTACCAGTGTCCCTTTCACTTTACTAAGTGCAAATGGATCCTCTGTGATTGACTGGCTCCGATACAGATATTTAAACAGAAGGTTTCTTTTTTTGGTCTTATCCTGGATATCCCTGAAGAGTCCCTACTCCCAGCTAAACTTACCTCCACAACAAAGAAGTAAACAATTAATATAGTCTATTTAAACACCTATTTAATTTATTTAGACAGCTAACCTAGTTTAGTAGTAAGGGAAACAAGCAGTTCTGAAGACCACAAGAAGCAAGGGGGAATGGAAAGTGAAATCAGGTCTACATAGCATATAGGAGTTTTTATAAAGAGTGACTGATGCGGTAGGGTAGACGAGAGAAGAAAACATTATAAAATAAATTTCCAGCTTGGCATCACCAAAGATCAGTATCGGGATTCGTCTACAGTAACACAGAGATCTGGTCAAATGTCATACAGACATAGCTTTCCTTCTTAGTAAACATGGGGTGATCTGATGTACCCTGCACTTGTTAATAACAAAGATACTGTTTCTGTAAGGGTTCCCTTGTCTGTCTCTTCAAAGGCCCAGCTAGTGAGTGAACTGAAAGTATTCCCTCAGTTGGCTGGCCACACCACTAAGTGGGAACTGACATCAGTTGGTGAGCAATCATATGATTCAGTTGTCTAAATATAGACATTTATAGGCACCTTGATCTTTTCTAGTTGCCCAAACATAGGTGTTTAGTGCCATTTGATATGTCCTATGGTATCAATGACATCTAGATAGGCCTAGATATTATTAAAACAGCATATGGAACATATGGGAGAACCATGTGCTTCAGAAGTAAAGTCTGACGACAGGTAAGAAATGCTGGGATCTCTAAATGACTCTAGTAACCTCTATTTTGGCAGCTATATTGTCCCTCAAGTGCTTATTTCTACTCATTGATTGTTAGGTGATTCTGGTTGATTAGCACCACTTTTGATCAAACAAATCCCACCAACATAATTTTGCCTGTAGTGTTATATTTTTGTGCTTTAAAAGGACAAGACTTTGAAGTTTCAAATCTCTTCTAAATACCTAGCTTGAGTGGGAATAGAAACAACAATGCCTCTTGGAGCGCTGCATGTTGCACAGTAAGTAGAGGTGGTGAGAGATCTATAAACACATGTTTCTGGTTTGATGAAAAAATCTCTGCCATTCTGTAAATATAATAAAATAATGTCTATATTTAGAGAATTTTTCCTCCTTAGTCTGGCTGTTCTAAATTTTCATTTAAGGACATCAAGTTGTTTGGTTAGTAGGACCAAATTTCCATTCTACTGAAAGATACCTTACATTTATTGTCTCTTCTGCCCTGGGAAAACAAAGGCATGATCCAAAGTTTGAGTAATACTGGCTACATTTGTGTTTCTGAGAGTGATCCCTTTTCCACAGGCCAAGTGGTGCAGAGATGCTAATCTCCACACTGCTTAGAGTATAGTTCCTATGATACCTATAGAATGATCATATTCCTATGACACAGAAATTAAAGTACGCTCTCTGCTGTCCTAAAAAATTTCCTTATTTTATGTGAGGCTATGGCTTTTTTTTCTGCATGTGCTGTTAGGGCATGTGTATTTGATAGAGTCGGGACAGTGCTGGATGTCTACGCAGGGTGGAAGGAACCAGTCCTTATACAGCAGGGCCTATAATGTGTACTTGAAGTAAACTGTTCCCATAAGTACAGCACCATTTTATTTTGGGAGAAAACTGGCCAGTTCACTACAAGGAGCAGCCTTGAACTAGTATTTATGAAATGTGCTTGATCAGAAAAGTAGGATCCAGAAGTTAACTTGAAAACTAAATAGATGAGACCCTGGTACTCAACACCTTCCCACACACACATCCTGCTCACTCCATCCTACCCCCCTAATAAAAAAAAAAAGTATCTTACAACTGTATCTCCTATCACAGAAGACAACTGAAGACCAATGGGCACATGGTGTGATCACAGACAATCTTCTCCAAGGAAGCCTATATTGGAACAGAGTGGAAAGAAGCCAGTCCCATGCTTCATGTCCACGTGCTTTATTATTATTACTATTAAGCAGTATCAGCACAACTATTCTGATAAAACATAATTCTGGAAAACAACCAATAACGTGCCAGGACCTTTGCTGGAGCTTAGCCACCTTTATTCAAGGCCAGCTCATATCATGTAGCTGTGCAGCCCTGGCTCAGACATGAAAAGAATTGTGTGAGAAAGAGCTGTGAGAAGTCTCAACATTGGATCCCCATCTTTCTGAAATTTCTTTTAAGGTTAGGCTCTCACTCTTGGTCCTTACCAGAGCTATATTGCAACCACTCCACTGCTTGGCCTTATGTCTCATTGACTTATATCCTTAGAGGGAACCTTACACATGCCTTAGACTGGTACAGATTGCCCTGACAATCTCTTGTCAGCTGTTGGCTGACGCTGGTTACCAGCATGAAACTTGCTCTGCTCTTCTTGTTCTGGTGCTGTGGATCTGTGTCCCTGTCACTGAGGGCACTGCCCTGCCTGTCACCCTTGGCTCCTGGCTCTCCATCCCTTCTGGTGAAGCCCACTGTTGCTGTTCCCTGACAGTCTGGCACAAAAGGATTTGCAAGTTTGAAGGTTGCTATTGTGGTTTAACCCCGGGCAGCAACTAAGCACCATGCAGCCGCTCACTCACTTCCCACCCACCCAGTGGGATGGGGGAGAGAGAAGAAAAAAAAAGGTAAAACTCATGGGTTGAGAGAAGAACAGTTTAACAGAATAGAAAGGAAGAAACTAATAATGTTAATAGCAACAATAATAAAATGTTAATAAAAACTATAATAAAATGGCAATAATAATAAAAGGACTGGAATATACAAAACAAGTGATGCACATTGCAATTGCTCACTGCCGGACAGCTGATGCCCAGTTAGCTCCCAAGCAGCGATTCCCCCCAAGCCAGCTCCTCCCCCCAGTTTATATACTGGACATGGTGTCACATGGTATGGAATATTCCTTTGGCCAGTTTGGGTCAGCTGCCCTGGCTGTGTTCCCTCCCAACTTCTTGTGCCCCTCCAGCCTTTTTGCTGGTTGGGCATCAGAAGCTGAAAAATCCCTGACTTAGTATAAACACCACCCAGCAGCAACCGAAAACATCAGTGTTATCAACATTCTTTTCATACTGAAGCCAAAACACAGCACCCTACCAGCTACTAGGAAGACAATTAACTCTATCCCAGCTGAAACCAGGACAGTTGCACACTAAAGACACAGACCACAACCAGTGTTTTTTAGAACACCTTTTATTAATTAGGCTGTTACTAAGTTTATCAGGCTGCTATTAATTATATCAATAACTATTAGCACAGTACATCTAACTACTCCTTCACACGCTCACTCATAGTAATGTGTCTGGAGCATCAGCTGAGCAGGCCAACCCCAGCAGTTTACTCAGGTGCCATGGTTCACACCAATAAGCCACTGGTTTCTTGATAAGCAGTTGGAAAGTCCATCCACAGGTCCTACGTTTTATCAGGCATGTATATAGGAAGCTGTAATCTCAGTCTGCATATAGCAGCCACTGCCTCTTGGATGTGGTCAGAGCTACAGAATGTGTTGTTGAGGGAAAAGTATGCTGATGGCCTTGGACACATTCACCTGCTTAATGGCATCCTGACTTTGTCAGTTCTTGCCTTTTCAAAAGGACTACCAGTTTCTGTAGCTAACCAGTTCCTGGGAGACTTTCGCACGTTACCCCTCAGCACATATTTTTTCTCTCTTCAGCCTGCTCTTTTTTGGTAACTGTTTCTCCATCAGCACCTGTAAGCACACATAAGCACACCCATAAACACCTTCAAACACAGAAAATGAACAGATTTTCACCTAGCTAACAAAAGGTTTCTCTGGTACATGGACAAGTAATTGCAATCTTTGTGCAACAGACATCCAACATCACACACAAAAAAAAATTGGAAATGGAAAAAAAAAAAGCTAAACAGCTTTGTCTTGGATATGTCTGATGATCAAAAAAATCATCTCTGTATCTATTATACTGCAAATTTTTTTCAGGCACTGGAATTAAAAGAGAATATTATTCTTATAAAGCTAGAAAGGTCAGAGAGAAGCCTGCTGTTTGAACGCTACCCTGACTAATATAACCTCCTCAGGGCAAGAGCATTACTTTTCAAAAATACTTGCACTCCTTTATTTGTAAAGTCATCATTCTTTTGTACAGTGTGTTTGTGGTCCATCTCTTTCATCTCACTGTTGATCAACCTTTTTTGCTAAGCTGTTCTGTGACACCTCATTTCCTGCTCAGCCAGGAGAAATAAAAGATTAGACAAAACTTTCAATGTAGGAACATGAATACTATTTTTATTCACAAGTTTGTTGTCATGCCTAGCTGAGCTACAGCTTTGACTTCATCAACACTGAATGTAAATGGATATATAATGCTGTAAAGAATAAATGAACAAGTTCCTTCTTGTGAGATGTTAACCTGTATCATATATATTTTAAAAGTATTTGCATTAAGACATGCTCTTCTTTGGAACATTTATAGAAGTAGAATTTATTGAAGAGGGAGTATCTGCAAGATCTGAATCAAAATTAAATCAACCCCTTCTAAAAATTATTAAACAGACTAGACAAATGTGTCAACACCCCCCCCCCCCCCGAAAAGAACGGTTGGGGGTTTTTATTATAATTTTTCCTTTTAGTGCTCAAATTATTACCATTCTCTTTTCTTGTGTGTTTCATGAGAAATCATGAATAAGATTAGAGCAGTGTCCTACATACTTCAGAATCATTATTTTCTTCATATATACTATCCAATAGCAAATCCACTGTTTAACCACAAATATAGCATGCAGAAAATAGATCTACTGTTAATAATCCTAGTCCATGAATATCAGTTTCTTATTTCTTTTCCTTGATTATTTCTGTAGGTCAGAGTCAGCCCACATCTATTACTTTGCAACACCCACAAATATTACTTTTATTACAACGCGTTTCCTGATAGACATAGTTAAGCATTTTCCATACTGTTTTTCATCCTGGATAATTTGATCACTGTAGGGCATATCTAAGTTATGCATAATTTTACAAGCTTTGAACAAGGAAATTTACATGACAGAAGGCAATTTTGCCTTAAAAAACTATTAAGAAGAAGTAAGATGCGGTAACAAAGCATTCCCAGATTGTTTATTAAAGGACAGTGGAGCAAATTGAAAAAGGAACCATTTATGCACTTCGGTGTACGTTCCTTCCTCAGATACTTTCAGTCACACTGAAGTGAGACTGAATCAGTGCACACTGCTTATTCAGTTTTGTGTGTCAGGTAGAACATAGCAGGGGGTGAAATGAATTAATCTTTCTGTCTTCAAGTGAACTAAAAGCAATTTTAGTCTTCCCATGTGGTCACTTGAGGTGCTTGTCATGTTCAAGCTAATGATATCAGGCACCCTCAGGTTGTTTAAGTATTCATGAAGTAATTAAATTCTCATTAACATATAAATAAAAGAAAACTGAAAACAAGTTTAGGAGGCACCTAACATCTGTTCTAATGCTTTTAAGTATTAAAATGTGCGACATACAGAAGGAAAAGTGCATTCTGTTCGGGGAAGTATTTTGCATAGATTATTTATAGAAACTGTAATTAAACTGATTTGGCATATTAAGTAAAATTAACAGCAAAGCATTATTTAGGTAGTTCATGTGTCTCTGCCACCTAAATAAGGAATTTAAAATAGGAAAGGGAGAAGCAAAATTAATTTTTGTTTGTTCTGAGATCCAGATAAAATTACAAGAACAATTGAAAAATTACTCCATTAGAATTAAAGAAATGCAAAAGCTCACACTGCAGGCATACTTCCAGATGCTCATTCGAAATACATTGATTTTTTTAATAATAAAATGTTACTGACATATGAAAAAAACCCAGCAGTTCTAAACAATGACTCATAAGTTAAACATTATGCATCTTTAAATTGAGCTTAATGCACAATTCTATCATACAACTTAAGACTTTCATTCAGACACAGCCTTGCACTCTAAAATGAATTTGTCCTTCTAACATTAAAGAGTTTACTCCTTTACATATGTTAGTTTTTTTCTAAAAAGTATTAGAACATATATATTTTACCTAGGAGCAGCATGTGATCCTGTTCCATAACATGTCACTGGAGTTTTCTGTATGATAGAAATAGCCAAATAAACTTTAATAAACTTGAGCCACAGTTTGAGCTTGATAGGCTGGAAAATGGCAAGGGAGGTAGAAAAATCTTTGTTAAGAGGAATCTTCAGAATAAGTTAAAACAACCATTTCATCAAAGAGAGGCAGCTGTGGAAGAGCACATTTTGAGGAGTAAATCTTTCAAATATATCTTTCAAGTGCAATATACAGAATCAATTATGTTCTTTTCTCTTTGCAACAACCTGCGTCTTGTTGGGTCTTTTTGTAACCTATATTAAAATGTATTCTGTAGTGGTATTAATTCATTGTGTTGTTTTTTTTTAATTAGTAAAAAGTACATAAGATATATGTTTTTATTGCCCTTACTCTTAATACAGTGGAATGTATAACCTGAGAAATTTAACATTTTTTACTGTTTATTTTATACCACTCATTTAAAAAGGTAGTATTTAATGACTTATTCAAATTCTGCATGCTTACCATAGTTTCTTTTCACTGTGATGCTTACTGAGGGAAATGTATGCCAATTACACAATGTGTTTGGTGCATGCTGAAAAGGATGTATTGCGAAAAAGGGCACATAGGCCTACCTGAAAGAAAAAGATAAACCTATTTTTTCTTGTTTTAACTGTGGTATAAAAAGACAAGTAATTTAAAAATAGCTGCAGTCAGTTATCATTTTACACATAAACAGCTATTCCTTTATGAAGAGAGCTACTCACCACTGGTAACAATAGTTACAAGTAACAAGTGAAAGTATTCTCCTCTTTATTTGGTTCCAAACCTGTTGGTCAACTCGTATCAGTACCAGACAACTGCTATGATTAGTAGAGAATAATATTTTCTTAGGCATTATAACTGTGAAAAGAAACTATGTGCTAACACAACACAGGAAAAAATTGTATACTCCTATTTGTCCAAAAGCCACACTACAATGAAGACACTAACTGAAGCCTCGATAACTGCAATCTTACACTGGTAAAAACTCATGAAAAATTTGGTGACTTGTTAAACAGGAGCTACGATTTAGTTCCTACTTGCCTATAGGATAAGGAAATTAAACATTACAAAGCTTGCTTCAGAGAATGTCTGCCCCAGAGCAATTATCTGTGTTTATCTAGGTATCCCTACTGATCTTACTTTATCTCACAAAACACGAGAGAAATACTGCCTAAAAAAACTTTAATCTTTTTAGGAACTTGAAGATGGGGACCAAAGTGAAGAAGTCCATGTCGGTATTAATATAAAGCACCAATGTTGGTATCATCTCTTTTATGTGAGGATGGGTAGTGAGCATGCTGTTACATGTAGTACTGGTTCTAAATTACAGCTTATGTTTTATTATTATCAGTCAAAACACTATTTTAGCAATCTTCATGAACAGGCTTTCATTCAAAACTAAGGAGTGGTGGTTCCAGGGTTGAGTTCTGATGGAGCAAAGATGGTAGATTCAACACCTGTAGACTGCATTGGATATGTTTCATATTGTATTCCAGTATTGTTAAATAAAGACATATTGGTGTATATATATATGTACATGTATATATATATATAAAGGTTTAACCATATTGCTGTCTGGAAACAAAGCAGAGACTAGAGAATTTACAACTCTCTCTGGCAAAAAAATGTTCTCAGTTGAGTTTGCTATTAAAGACTCATCTATTTCTTCAGTGCATCTTCCAGTGCCAGACACAGTAACATTGAAATTTACTACTGACCAAAAGGGAAGTCATGAGTAAGTAAATCAAACTGATTATTAATTTGTACATGTACTTTTCAAAACAAAATAAGCCAGACCTCAAAGACTCACTTGATCATCTACACTGTACTTGTAAACTCACCCTGGCTGCGTTTCGGACAAATTCAAATTTCTCTGAGACATGTAATTTCCAGAAAGAAGTAGCTTTATACATGTGAATGAAGCTACTTCACACCACATGTCTTCAAGGTCACAATGTAATATTTTTTATTGCTGAAATTATACAATTGTTTCATTCTGAAATGGAACAAAATGTGGCAGGGTAGACAAATTTTTAAATGTTTCTCCATGAGAGGCATACTTAGACCAATTTTAAGGACATTACATTCACATAAACAATAGTCTTTATTTTTTCAAGCAGAAAACATGAAGATATCAAATGTTTATTTAATTTTTGCTGTTTGTTTAAATGATGGGTATTGCTTTAAATTCAAAGCATATTCAATTTACATGAACTCTCAGGAATCAAAAAAGTAAAAAGATTATTCACTGTGTAACTGAACAGTAGAACCACTTAACTCCATACAGTTTTGTAAATATTTGCAGTTCTTTATGTTAAAAAATTGAAAGGGAAGGAGAATTAGGTTATGGCTTTTGAACCTTAAATCCATGCTACTAATTATTCATGAAACAAACATTGTTTTAGAGACATTCAGGAGCAGTACACTAATTTGCTTTCCTACTGTCTAATGAAGCTACAGAGTAAATTAAAACGAGGAGGAAAAAAATGTACAGAAAGCAGTGATGGGTGACATTTGCATTATGATCAAGCACAGGTTCTATCCCGATACTAGTAATGACAATCGTTTTATTCTGATAACTTTCACAGAATTCCCCTGGCCTTGTGGAAGACAGAATAAGACAAGACAATAAAAAATATTTTTTCCTCTCTTCAGCAATAATAATATTTTCTAAGGATAACAGGGAACATGAAAGAGACATAGCTTGCATGGTTTTTTCCCCGAGTGTCTTAGTTATTAACCAGATGTCGAACTAGCGTTTATTTAGTATTTACAAAGAGCACAACAGAATTTAGTTTTAGGAGATTACTGAAACATCACTGTGAGTTTTTTTGTAAAAGACTGGGGGTGATCAGCTGTATTTATGCTCCTTTTGAGAATAAACCCAGTAACAATATCTTAACTAGCTGTGATTAAAATAGGGCATATAGTTTTATTCTTTTTGTCACAGTATTGTTTTCTGAAATTGAACGAATCAATAGAGCAAAGTATTCAAAGTGTTTAAAATTAAGCACTTACATTCACATTTGATTCAACTGAAGACTATTGTCTACAGTGTATGATTTGTTTTCAGATGTCCAATGTAGAGAATGATGAGGTAGGTAATCAATCTTCTTTGTATCTAAAAAAGATTAATACCTCAAATATTAACCATACTAGTCCCATATGATGCTTACACTTCTTTCACACTTATTATCCATATATTCATACATTCTGCATAGTCTCAGTGGAAAGGAAAAAGGACAGTGGGAGGGAAAGTCTTGATAAAGATATTCCTCTTCTCATTATTTTTTCAGTTTGGATCATGATCTTTCACATTACTCATATTAACAATCCTATTACATGACCAGCCTGTGCTGGCTACATACTTGATCTCCATGTCTTGGCTTTCCATAGCTAGATTACCTTCCAGTTTAAAGGATGAAAAAAAAAATATTATAATACATTAATAATACTTGTGCACCACTGCCTAACTTCAGATTGCTGAAAGAGCTTTGAGAATAGTAGTCTAACTCAATAGGTTAAGATGGCAGAAACTGAGACATGGTGGGAGCTCAGTAATCTGGATTCCTGCTTATGATCTTCGTGAAATTAAGCTTCTGCTCTTGATTTGACCAGAAGTTAAGGATATTTGCTAAGGTCCTGAGTGCATCCCCTCCTTCTAGGCATTTGGCTGGCTGAGCCCAAGGTCAATTTCTTTGCGGATAGGAGCTGTTGTGCCAAAAAAACCCACAACAAAACCAAATAAAGCTAGAAGTAAGGGGTTCTGTCTCCTTCTGGAGCTGCTTGAAGCTGAGCCTTTCCTTCTTGGCCACACTTGCACTACATGGCAGGTGTGCCACAGGTATGTCAATGCCTGGTCTTGTACCTTCTCGACCCTGACCCTGATCCTGATCTTCTGATATGGCTTCCTGGCTTGCCAGGTGATCAATGCCCTGTACCTGATCCTGAACTCTGTCTCTGGACCTGATCCTCACCTGAATTTGCTGACTTACCTTCTTGACTCCTTATCAGTGAGGCTGTTGCTCTGCTCATCTCTTTCCACCTTCAGCTCCCAGCTCACCTTCCTTCATGGAGCAGCCTGCCCTTGCTGCTCCCTCACAGCACTAGGCTCTTCTCATTGTGTTCAACACATAACAAGAGTCATTGTCTTGCCCAGTTTATTTGGTGGTAGGGAGCAGGCATTTTTCTCTCACTGTGTCAGAGACTCTTTTGTTATCTCTTCTTTCTTATAAGCCTAGCAGTCCCTTGAAACCCACAGGAGTGCCAAAACCACTGAAAAAAAACAAAAAAAAAAAACCAAAATCATGACTAACAATTATATGTGTTTGGACCATAAAATTCTCAGCTTCCCTGAAGTACCTTGCTTTGTGTCCATACGTAAAAGTCCCTCTTCCAGGTAGACTTCAAGTTTGGAGTGTTTGCTCCAGCCAGCCAGGTGATTCCAGGAGGAGCTGGAGTCTCAGCTAACCCGGGCACATCTGGGAGGGGAGTTGCATATCACCTCTTCCTCCAAATTCACCTTCAGTTTCAAATACAGAGTTGGAATCCATGCTGGGATCAAATGGATATAAACCTATCCAATAAGAAAAAAAAACCCTAATACATGATTTACTTTGAATTTTGGAGTGATAGCATTTTCAAACCAAACCAAACCTGTGAGCAAGATAATTCTTCACTGAAAGAGATAATTTTTGCTTAAAGAATATTTAAGTTAATCAGTCAAAACCAAATACATGTAGCTCAGTTGTCCACATTAATGATACCAAAATGGCTAACATTCAAAATAAATGTGAGATAATAGACCATTAGTAGAGCAGATTCACAAAAATTGTTTTATTCTATTTTAGGTAATGAATGCATTTTTCACCAATTACCAAAGGGAAGTCCTGCATTGAAATGTTCAAGTCAAGACTGGTGTATTCTTGAAAGGGATTTTAAGCTCAAACACAGTGTGGGGATAAATATTAGAGCAATTCTATGACCTAAGCTATATAGGCAGTCAGAATAAATGATTTAATATTCCCTTCTGGCCTTAGAAGTGGTTTGTTTGTCATAATCTGTAAAACCCAAAGTAATTTCATAAATTATTTCCAAATTTTAAGAAAGCACTTAAGTAATTAAATAAGTGCATAGGATAATTAAACCGTATCAGGTAATTTGATCAGGTCTTCTCTCCATTCCACTGACATAGATTTAGGTTATTACCTTTCTCACAGTTTCAAATATACTGTTGTTTATTTTTGGATCATGAAAGAGAGGAAAAAGATCATATATGCAATATTTTTACAAAAGATTAACAGATTCTGCTACTGGAACACTTATTTTAAATGTCTTCTTCATTAACCTAACAAGTCACTACAGAATAAAACAAACTGATTTTTAAAAAATTGTTCATTCTTACAGAAGCCTGTTTAATTTCCCCCTGTTTCTCTGAGGCTCCAGATAATATTACAGTATCTTAGTAGTTAGACACTTATTTTATAATAGGGGATATTGTAAATATTTAAACCCAAAATAGCCCATGAAGCATAGCATAAAATCAGAGAGGAATATAATCATAAAATTATCTAAATTATGAGCAATAATACTTTGGATTTTTTAAAAAGAAATTTATTTATGTTTTACCAGAAAAGTGGAAGGAAAAGATGATAAAGTAGAATCAGTGAGGACAAAGGTATCTTTATCTATAATTTCTTTACATTTCTTTGAGATATTCTATGAATAGATTTATTAACCTTCATCCCCAACTCTCTAGCAGTACAAAGACTAGTCCAAAGGAATGAGGTAAGTATGGAGGAGCATACAGGAGAGGAGAACAAATTTCTTTGTGATGCATATAATTCCCAAAGCAATCAACCAAAAAATGCCAAGAGTTGTGCAGAATTGGACAGAAATTCATACATCCTGTTCACTCTTACTAATGGAATTGGTAGAAAAACTAGTCTACACCTTATGCACATGAATGAAGGAAAAAGATTAAATGTAAAATTGTATTTAGTTAAGGTCACAGAAGCAAAATCATCCTTAAAGCATGATGCTTCTTACTATTGATTACTTCCAGTGTGGCAAAAGGGTGGCTTATAAATTTTCTACCAGTAATTTGTCAATTTCTAGTTTTTATCTTAAGTCACTGGAGGTGGTCTTTATTATTCTTTTTTCTGCTGGAGTTGAATAAGGTGTTTTTTCCTTTTACTTATTTTTTTGTTTTTACTACTATATTTGTGTAAGACTTAGCTGGGGATATTCTAGAAATATTTTTTTTAACCTTTAAATAAATGTTTTCTTAGTTTAATTACTATAGGATAAAATACATCTCCTAGGTATTAAAACTGTGTTCAAACATGCCATGTACCACAATATTCTGAAACCATACTTGATTTTCATACGATTCCTTCATTTTATATAAAAGAAGCAAAATAAAAAATAAAGACTATTTAAATTATCTATTCTTTTACTGTATTAATGAAGAGAAATGTTTCATCATTGAAGCTGTATAACCCTAGCTGAACCTATAATACATGCAGTGAGATAAAATTATTGTAGAATCATAGCTGGAAAGTACATTGTAATGTCATCTACATTGTAACTAACTGTAACAACCTGTTTGTTTTGTTTTTTTCACCTATATTCTCTTATAATGTTGTATTAATCAAAACCAAATTACATGTCAAACGTACTATGGATCTGAATGATTTAAAGGAATTAGAGACATATTGTGCTTAAGTATCTAAAAAAATGAACAGAAGATTTAGAATTTTTTTAAGGGGAAAAAATCCCTTTGTTTTCAGATGGCTAAGAGTATGAGTTATATTTGTTAGAGTAAGGATCAAACATCAGTTTCTTCACTTTTTAGGATGAATAGGACAATCATCTATTTAACTGAAGTCCTTTTACATAACACACCAAACACTTTCCACGGGCAACACATACAGTCAAAAGGAAAAATACTGCCATTGCAATTTGCTCAGTTCTAGGACTTTTCACTGATCTGTAGCTTCTGGAAGATTCTGGGAGGGAGTATGTTTTTTTGATTATAAAACAGATCTTGTGTATATATGAAGCTGATCTATATCCCCTGGTATGGCTTTTAGAGACAACCAAATTGATTTTTTTATTAAGGATGACTTTGATATACTTTTATTATGCTATTTTATTTACACATTATGTTATTATTTTCATATGAATACCTCAGCTATATTGGATTTATGCTACAGGGATATACATTATCATCTAACAGTCTACTACCATATGTCAATGATTCTTGCAAAGAGATTTCTTGCTCCCAAATGCAGTAAGGGTAATTTCACACTTTGCCTATGTTTTAGGCCAGACCACTACCTAAAGTTAGGAATCCCTTGTTTCCTCGACACAAGCAGTTCCTTTTCTATAGACACTTAGTTTCTAAAACATATTGTCAAATTTATTTTTCAGAATTCTGAAATTATTGAGTTTACTGACACATAGATTCGACTTTATATTTTAAAAAAAGCTTTCTTGAAAACAGCCACACAAGTAGCTACTGAGTGCTCTGACAGTAACAGAAGAGGAAATACAAAACTAATTTTCCCATTCTGCTGGAGGATATTTTTAGTTGCACAAACAAGCAGCTTTACTGTCAGTCTTCTCTATAGAGTTAGAACAAAATGTTAGAATGTATTTATCAGTCATACATTATATATGTTTCTAGTGGACCAAAAGAAGGTCTAAAAGGAAGCTGAAAGGTGGTAATCCACATAAGAGAAAAATCAGGTAATTTTCCCCAAAAGGTACTATGAAACAAAGGTGTCAAAAACTTGTGCCAAGAAAAAATTCACTGCAGTCGTAACTGGCATGTTTATTTTAGCAGCTGTAAATGGCAAAACCCACAATAACCCTTCACTCCCTAAAAAAAGATAATTAAAAAAAGAAAAAAAATATCTCTTAACTTGTACCTCTATTCATACCATTCCCAGGATTTCATTCTACCAGTACCTCAAAAACAGCCAACCTTTTAATTATTGCTAGAGTTTATTACTTCAGTAAAACATATGCTTTTTGGATGCAAATTTGTTTTTCTTTTTATTCCTTATATACCTTGGATAGATAAAAATGGAGCCAAACACAATAATTATTCATTCCTAATAGTATTTTAACAATTTAGAGTTAGTTCCTTCTCTTTCACTTCACCTGTTGTATACCATCAGTTAAAGCAAACATAAAACTCAATCAGTAGACTTAATTTTATTTTCATTGCTTCTCCATGTGCATACAGGTTTTTAAAGGGATGAAATTAATATTGTATTTATTATTAGTAACGGGTCATGTTCATAGTCATTATGGGGAACTATGCTGCCTTTATGGGACATGATCTGTTCAGCACAGAGATGTTTAAATTTCTCCCCTTGCTTGCAAGTAGAAACTTCTGTACACTTGGCATAGCACTGATCACATGCATGTCAATATGACACAGCACAAGCAAACTCTATAATCTAGTATTTAAAGAATTTTGCAGCAGATAGATGTTGTTAGTTTAAATTTCCTTGGAGTAAAGAGTTTAGAATGAAGGAGTGCTGTTGACTGGGTGCATACTACATCTGGCAAATATTCCATAGCACAGAAGGGTCATTTATGAAATTAAGAATAATGGTAGCAGGTAAATACTTTCAAATTCAAAACCTCAGTATGGTTTTTCTTTAGGATCTGTATAACAACACTGAAAGGGAGATTTGTCTCCTACTCTGATTTTATTACATTCTCCTTCACTGATAGATTATGCCAGTATTCTTACATCTTTTGCCTTTTGTATAGAACACAGCATGTATTTACTGAAATAAATTAAGCTATCTTTTTGTGGCATGACTCTTGCCTGACATTCCAGAGAGCAAGAGTCAGCTATATATGATATTAATGATTCAACAAAAAGAGTTTCAAATGAGTGGAGTAGATATAATTATTTCATCAGCTAATAAAATGTTGGGTTTTAATGAGTTCATTTTTGCAAAAGGGATGTAACATTCCCTATGTTTATATAGCTTTACACTCAGTCTTTAAACGGGCTTTTATTCTCTCTCTCCCCTTTTTCCAAGAAAATTTAACATTTCCAATGTTTGCAGAAGATCCTTAGTATTATATAAAATTAAACCCCTCAGGCTGTAGGAATTATTTTTTTTTTCCCCTGTGAAATGGCATTCAGGAAAAAAACCTGAGACAGTAACTGGGCTGTAATCAAACCTAATCACACTAGTACCAGAAAGGCATAAACTAATTGTCACTTAAGTTCCTCAAGAAAAAGATTGTCAGATAGCCAAACAACAGCACCAGAAAGCTTTGATACTAGGATTTATGTGACCTAAATAATTTGTCTGACAGTTAGGCACACCTAGTTATAAAGTCTGCTCAAGAAGAGGTACCTCAACCAGGCTGTTTGTTAGCCTTCTTTGTTGCAAGGGCACACTGCTGACTTACATTCAGCTATATCCATCAAGACCACCATTTTCTCCCCTGAAGAGATGTTTATTCCTCCCTACATGCAGGACATTGCATTTTCTGTGGTTGAACTTCGTGAAGTTTCTGTTAGGTCTTTTTTTAGTAGCAGTCCTGCCCTTCAGTATATGGACCATTTTGATGAGTTTGCTCTCATCCTCAAATATGCCAAGAGTACACTCCATCTCACAGTTCAGGTAGTTAATAAAGATGTTAAACAATATTGAATTCAGTATTGACTCATGAGAAGTATTAATTGATTTCTTACCCACCAGCCCCTCAAAGCCTGTTTCCCAGCCAATTTTCTCTGCATGTTATTTCACAACTTTGGCTATAAAGATACCATAGGAGACCTTATTGAAGGCCTTGCTAATTCAGAGTATACAACATCCACTCCTCTCCTTTTGTACACAAAACTGTCTTGTCACTGAAATCTATCAGGTTTGTCACATATGATTTTACTTTGCTTAATCCAGTCTTATTGCCCACAATTGCTTTAGGTCCTTGGAAATGGCTTCCAATATATCTGCTCCATGATTTTCCTATAGACTGCGGTTAGGCTGACCAGACTGTAGCTTCTCACATCATTGTCCTCTTTGAGATAGGTATGATATTTACATATTTCTAATCATCAGGAACCTCCTCCAGTCTCTAGGACCAAAAGATGATGTGGCAGTATGTGTGTGTGTGTCCCCCTCCTGCTGGAAGGAGACAAAACTCCTCCAGGCAGAGAGAAGGAGGAAGGAAACCCTGGAGGCCGCAGGTCGAACCAATCGAGACGTGCCAGGTACACTGAGGTGACTGTCTTGGCCAATGGGGATTAATGAACACAGGTCAGATTTGACAGGAGTATAAAATGGGGTCCTGCGAGAGGACATTTTGGGAATCAGTCCTCCTGGGAGCAGCAGGTCTGCGGTCTGGGACTCCCCCTTGGGCCAGGTACCCAAGGTAACTCCTGAGGGAGAGAGCCCTCAGCTTGTAGATGAGGGATACACGTGTTTTGAGCCATCACTTTAAATCTCAAGGATTCTTAAGTTGCCTGTGCAGTGCTAATTCCTCTTACACCATCGTGCCTGTGGTTTTATAAAACGTTACTGGACTTCTAACCAATTCTCACTGAAGAATAAATCTGAGCTTTAACTTCTGTTCGATATGGTTATTTGTGCATTCCTAACATTAATGGCGTAGTCGGCAGGATGGTGTTAACAGAGGAATTATGACGGAGGCACGCCTGCAGCCCTTCTCCCCCGGGTCTGCACCAGGCGAAAGAGAAGCGGTCCGACCCTGCAGCGGTCGTGGAGAGAGCAGAACTGCGCCGCGGCAGTAGCCGGGACGGCGGAGGCCGAGGCCGTGTGTGTGCCCGCCTGGGCGCTGCTGGATTCGGGCACAAACCCGAACCCGAGTATTTGCGGAGAGTTTCTCTAGCGGGGGAGGCTGGGATACTGTTGAGTGATGATGAAGCAAGAGGTTCCTGGGGACCGGGAGTGTTTCTGAGTGCTGGACCGGCGGGTGACCGGTCGCTAATATTCTGAGTAGCCCACGGGGCTGGGGGTGCGGACCCCGGGCAGAGGAGAGCCGGTCACCGTCCGCTGACGGGGCTGCCGGAGCTCACGGAGGCGCTGGCTCGGGGGCGCCCCGGGCCGCACCGTGCGGGCGGAGTCTGCCCGACTTCCGGTAGCCGGCGGGGTGGTCGGGGGGGGGAGTTAGAGAACAACGGGAAATGGCGGCAACCCCGCCCGCTCGGGAAGAGAAACGGAATCCTTTTGCGTCGCTGTGAGAGGAACTGGATGGACAAAGAAACTAGAAGCTGTGGTTTGGGCTTCAGGTCGCCCAGCCCACATGGTGAATATTTGCCAGTGGTCTGCTGATAAAGAGCCTTATATACAAATTCCGTGGGCCCCAAACGGATACGTTTGGAATTCTTAATCGATACAGGAGCCCAAATTAGTGTTTTGAATCAACAACAAGCTAGGGAGCTGGGAGTTAAGCCATTACGAAAAGCTATAAATATTAGAGGGGTGACAGAAAATGCCCCATAGCTCAAACTCATTTTTGGTTACCCGGGGATAAGAGAAAGATAGCTGTGGAAGTGGCTTTAAGCCCCTATGAGGGAAATATACTGGGATTTGATGTGCTGGCAGGCAGCCAATGGCACCTGCTCATTGGTAGGGTGTGGAGTTTTGGGGGCAAGAAGACAGAGGCCACCCATGTGAGAACACCGCAGGTTGCTGCTGCACTACCACAGTCTAAAATAACCTGTCTCCCTCAATACCCACTTCAGCCGCAGCCAAACGGGGCATTTCAGAAGTAATTAACAATCTAGAGAAAAGAGAGATATCAGTTGCACACATTCCCCTTATAGTTCTTCTGTTTGGCCAGTGTCCATAAAAACCTGTGAAACGATTCTTACAGCTTGCCCACAATGCCGAGTAAGGTTTAAGGCTAATCACCCAAACCAAGCTCTGGCCCAGCATATCAGGCAAGGCCCTTTGGAGCACATGGCAGATTGATTACACTGGTCCTTTGAGACCATCTCATGGGAAGAAATAT
>JANZLQ010000008.1:21802229-21817305 GCA_026212715.1 Elanus axillaris
AGAGTGTTATCAACATTCTTCTCATACTGAACTCAAAACATAGCACCATACCAGCTACTAGGAAGATAATTAACTCTGTCCCAGCTGAAACCAGGACAGTTAGTATAGATAAAGGAACATCACTCAGATAAGCTTAGCTTTCAGCATAACTGTACAGAAAATAAGTGTCTTGAGCTGGATGACGAAGTACTCTTCACAAAACATGTTGTACAGGGGTGTACACTCAGTACATATAGGATCATTATTAAGCTGCCTCACAAAGGATCTAAAAACAGTAGTAAAGATCTAAAGTTATCAAAAATAAAATGTTAAGGACAGATCTACAATTTAATCTTCAGCACTTTGCTGCTCAAATTTCAGATTCAGCATGTCACTTCTATTAACTGATATCTACAATTTTTAAAACAGAAATGATAACACCCAGAAAGAAAAGAGAAGACTCATTTAGAAATGGTCTTCACAACCTTTTAGGAAATAATTTATTGGTAAACCTAGGGTGAACCCAATTTTGATCTCAGCTTAATAAAAGTTGACTCTTATTTCTGTTTTTCAAGAAAGTTGTAATTACCTCTTACCACAGTACTTTAGGTTAGGATGGATCAGGTGTGCCTGAAATCACACCTGATAAAGCTGTGGGTTTACACAGAAGAACAGTTCAAGATTTGCTGTTCCAGGAAGAAAGAATCTTAATTACTGAATCTCCATGTATAGAACATGGAAATATTCAGTTTCAGTCTTGGAACATGAAGTGTATTTGTATTTTATCCAGTGACTGTATCATGCAGAATGCATGGACCTCAATTGAAGTCTCTGCCCTTCAGCTGAATAGCTTCTTTCCCCTTCTCTTATTTCCCATCCTGGATGAATCTTGTTTTGTTTTATTTGTCCCCATGGCAAGGCTTCAAGAAGAGAGATAAACAGCCTTAACTGGTTACCAACATATCCTGCCATGTAATTGTTAAGACAAGTTATTGTGATGTTGAAAATAGAATTTTAAACTTTTCAGATAGCAACCTCATAGGCAGGGTGAATTAATTAAACACTAGAAACCAACACTTTTATATTAAAAGAAACATGAAGTTTGTATTTAGGATAGCACTTTCAGCCGTGAAGGCCAGTTAACTGAAGTTAGTACCCTATGATCTCAGGATGAGTCAATATAGAGCATGACAGTTCTTGCTCTACAGCTGTGGGTAAGTTTCTGTTCACCATATCACTTGCTGGCATCTCATTCTGAGCTGTTGTGTTTACCTCTTGCCAGACATAATGTAAGAAGCCCATATACCTAACATAGGGCTCTATAATTCATTTCAAGGGGTAAACGTTAAAAAGTTATATGCTTACAATCTCAGGATGTGAGCATGCTTATCTTCTAGTAGGTCTAGTCTAAAGTAATTTACTTAACTTCATAATGACAAGCAGGCTGTTGCTTATCCTTTTGTCCTTTTGTCTTTTGTCTGTCCAATCATAGGCAATTTTTTTTTTCCATCCAGGCACCTCATGTTCAGGATGGTAAGGATAATTACACTGCAATCATTTCAGGTAGGCAGAGACTAACAACCCTAATTATTATTGTAGGACCAGTTGGCAGAAGTAGAGCATGAAGCCATTCAAGGGGGAGAGAGAAAAATAGCTCTCCAGGGGAAGCTCTTGCATAAAAGGTGCTGTATACTGTAAGATGTGCAGAGATCTTGATGTTTATTTTATTGTTTTCTACTTGGTATTGTGTATAGGGTATGTTTGGAGAACAGCCCTTCTTTAGGGATACAGAATAAATTATCTATTAAGCTTCCTAAGGAAAGGAAAAAAAACCCACCTGTTTTTTGAACAAACTAGATCCACTGCTCTGCAAAAGCCAAAGAGGAATTATATAGTAGAGAAATTACTGCAGATTTCCTGATCTCTATTTTTTTCTAATTTTACAATAAAAATATACTTTTTCATGAAAATACATACTAATATGTATCAAACCTTTTTTTTTTTTCCCTCTGTGGCAATATTGGACCTCACTGGCTTAATTATTAGCACTCTTGGGGAAAAGCCTGTATCATTGCATCGCTCTAATCCTGTGTGTTTGTTCATTTCGGTGAATGCAAATTTCCTTTAAGATAGAGTTCAGATTTCTTTCTGAAGCACCGTCTGGAATAAAACTTGCCTGTTATAATAAAAATGTGATTTATATTAAATAAATAAATAAATTAAGATACTATGTGATAATAAGATACTAATATGATACTAAACAGATAGTATCTTATTTTCTGCTCATATATTTCCAACCTGCTTTAGTCAAGCTTGGTTGCCAACTCAGTGCTACTACTCCACAGTTCTTTAAGTGGTGCTGCACATAGGCTTTTGAAAACACACATATCTTATCAGATAGGAAATAGTAAGAATTTGGATATGTTTAAAATTCCACACTTCCAGAATGAAAACTTCTTAATGTATAGAAAGCATGTCTATTCAGAGAGAAAAACTCATGTTCTGCTGCTTCTGTTTGTTGTTTGTATATGTTTTTAAAATTAAATAAAAAGTACTTACAATTTATTTTAAAATATGACTGGAGGAGATGCTCCATTTCTGTATTCAGGAAATGCTCACATGCAACATATACAGCATACTGTAACTTCTGCATTCTGGTCCAGAGTGACCCTTGACTAAGAGGTCAGATGAAGGCAGTGTTAATATATCCAACTGAAGCTGTGCCACCAGTGAGAACATAGAGTTCATCTTGTTTAGATGTATATGAAGGATATACTAGCCAATCTTTGCCTAAAAAAGATAGTAGAAAATTTGCATTTGGATCTTCTAAAGCACTAAACCTAAAATCTTTTTGTTACAGTTAGTAGACTATGTTTTCGGGTCAGTTGTAGTAAGCAGATGCTGTGTAAGCTCAGAGACAACTACCTCCATATCTTCAAACAGTATTTTAAAAAGACAGGTACTAGCTGAATTTTATGAGGGCTTGATTCTGATCATGAACATGGAATATGCTTTGCACTAATAGACTTTACACCCCAGAAACAGTGCTATACCATTTAATTTCTGGATCTTAGAAGAGCTTGGGCACAAGATTCTGGGCTGTTGAGCTTAGGTGAAAGCAGATTTTCTTGCATTTATGGAAAATGTACATGCTTTTATTCAATCGGATGAATTTTAGTGCCTTCTGGGTCAGCAAACTCTGGACATTGCTTCTGGTTTTCAGTTCTGTTGTTTCTATATTACACTTCTTGAAAAAAAAGGAGTGTGAAACAGGACACCAAATTCCATTTAAACATGAGTAAAAAACATTTACTGTGAAGGTGATGACATACTGCACCAGGTTGCTCAGAGAAGTTATGGAGTCTCCATTCCTGGAAATATGCAAAATCAACTGGACGCAGGTATAAGCCATCCACTCTAGGTGATGCTGCTTTGATGAGAGGTGTTGGACTAGATGATCTCCAGAGGTGCCTTCCAACCTCAAAGATTCTGTGATTCTGTGAATATATAACATTCTGACATTAGATTTAACATTAGTTAATCCATTAAACAACTTTCCCAACTAGTTTTAGTAATTCTTGTTATATTCTATTTATAAACTGGCAACTTTCTGTACAAAACAGGATGACTTCCAATTTTCTTCCCCACAGAGTTAAATCTTGCAGATGGTTTGCTTTTCCATATTATTTTTTCCCCAGTGAACACTAACCTAGAGTACCTGTTTCAATCACAAGACATCAAATGTTTTAAAGTACTAATTCCTCATAAAGTTTGACTCTGTCACCTCCTGATCATATTGTAATAACTGATGAAGTCTAACAAATGACCAGGAAAACTCAGAGTGTAAAGATTTTTTTCATTATAAACAAAAATGGCAGTATGTCTCCACCACCAAAACTATACTTTTACTACATTTTTTTCAAGTGATGAGCCATAAACTAAATGGTTACATGAGTAAAGTATTGTAAAACAGAATATAGTGTATATAAAAACCCATGCATAACCTATGTGCATTCTGATGGTCTGTTCTTGTAAAATGTACAGCAGAAATTTTTAGTACATGTAATGACTTAGTATTTTCTGTTTTCTGTTCATAATAGAAACTTGTTTATTGTGGCATGACAGCTGAGCTTTCTTGCAAGTATATATTTTGAAGAATAAGATATGCTCTCTGCTCCTTCGCCCCTCAATTTGAATTGGTCCCAAATTCAACTTCTCTTCAGGAATAAGAACTAATTACTATGATGGTACGTTTTCAGATTCCTGAGCATCTGTCTGGTTCTCTTAAAATATCCCAAAGGCATCTACCACTTCTAGATCTTGCATCATTTCCTCTATTCCTGGCAGGACTTTCTTTAAAACTTAACCCCTAAACACTACTTGGTAATGTTTCGTAAGTTTTTCATTCACTCCTTGGCATGTGAAGACCTTAATTATATCCCTATGAACTACTGGCGTAGGTCCAGATGCTGAGAAAAGAAACAACAGCAAGTTCACTTAAACAACACTTCTAATTGAGAAGCAGCAGTATGAAAAGTGGTAACTACCTTTTGCCTAGTAATTCTCTATAAGGAAACCATAGTGCGATGAATTCTGTTCACAGTTATGGCATTGCAGCCCTAATGAGAAGTGGTTTTGATCAAACAATATTGGATCAGAGAGATGTTTTTACAGTCTTCTCAACTTGTGCATATGATGATAAAGTAATAATTAGGTAAAGAATATAATGGTGAGCTAAAATATGTCGTACAAGAGTCTGATAATACATACATTCTGCTCATACATGTAAACGAATGAATTCTGGCTGCATCCTGTGCACATATGCAGGAAAAGTAAAATGAGCTTGTGATACCAGGGTTTATGAAGTAAAAATGTATTAGTTGTACACATGGAGTTCTGATAAGATTTAATTTATATCAGCATCTGCAAAAATGGAAGACTTGAGGGAGATAACATGGTTCCTTTCTTGGCTCTGTGTGGTGGTGCTCATTTTAAAGGAAGAAAACGCAAACTTTTAAGTGACACAAGCTACAATAATTCTGCTTATGCAACTTCAGTTAGGCCCACCTACCTGCTATGGACCTCCCTGGACTGCAGGGGGACAACCTGCCTCACCATGGTCTTCCCCACGGGCTGCAGGGGAATCTCTGCTCCGGTGCCTGGAGCCTCTCCTCCCCCTCCTTCTTCACTGACCTTGGTGTCTGCAGAGTTGTTTCTCTTACATGTTCTCACTCCTCTCTCTGGCTGCAGTTTCTGTGCCCCAGCAACTTTTTTCCTTCTTAAAAATGTTATCCCAGAGGCGTTACCACCGTTGCTTATTGGCTCGGCCTTGGCCAGCAGTGGGTCCATCTTAGAGCCGGCTGGTATTGGCTCTGTTGGACACAGGGGAAGCTTCCAGCAGCTGCTCACAGAAGCCACCCATGTAGCCATCTGCTACCAAAACCTTGGCAAGTGAACTCAATAGAGGCTAGATGAATTATGCAGTTTTCAGGAAATTAGAAACAGAGAGAAGACTTTGCTGATGACAGCTATGATCTGTGAATTGTCTAATAATGAACAGTTGTAAAAATACATTTTCATATCAGTATTTTTCATCTTGAAGTTTACTTTTAGCTCAGTAGGAAGCACTAGAAGTACACGAGAAAGTACTGTGACTTTTTATTTCTTATATATGACAGTATGGGAGAAGTTAAGTTAAAGAGCTTGCTATTATTTTTTTGCCTTTTTTTTTTTTAATATAGACCACCTCAGGAGCTGAATTGCTGCTACTGTGCAACACAGAGATGCATGTATTTATTTAAATATACAATTATTCAAAAAATGGTTTGAGTTTCCACTGCAATATCCAAACACCATCACAACAGTTTTGCTGTCAGAGTTCCATGGAGAAGGCTACAGGTGTTTTCTCTAATAGTAATTATATGAATATTACATATTATGCATTTTCACATAATTATATGAAAAATTGACCTAGCTTAAAATCACATAGGAATTGGTATAAGACTATTCTAAGCACCTGTACAGACTAAATAAAGACATTCATAAAAACAATCATTAAATCCACCACCACATCCAGCCCTGTTGCAAATGGTTAATTTGTGCAATTTTATTCATCTAAGATAGTATATTTTAAAACATATTTTCTTTCTAAAACAGAGTACAATCTCCATTTGCAAGGAACATTTTGTTTCTTGTGGGAGAAATTCCTAAAAGCTCTCAGATCAGCTCCTAACAGTGAATAAATTAGTAGAAAATGAGACTCTCTACCGTTGAAGGAACTATATGGCACTATTCAGTATGCTGACTTCCTAGATCTCTTTCCTGTCTGTGACTGCTGTGTGAATATCATGCAGAACAACATCAAATTCCTACCACTGCATATTAGTGATAACCTGTAATCACAGATAAATACAGAAAATAAAAACAACTATATTATATTTTAGTACTACTATTAAATTTGAGCATGTTACTGAAGATTATATATCAAATAAATACCTCAAAATTTCTGTTTATTAAATATTTTCTGAAATTCTGTTTTATCCTAAACATTTTATTATGCCAGACTATCAGCAGTTAGATTCAACCTATTGATGTTTTGATATCTGCAGAAAAAGATGCTTCTACCTGAGATATTATCTAAAGTCTCTTCACAGTCAATTAGGAAAAAAGCAAAGGGTTTTAGGGCATATATGACTTATTTTAGACCTTTACCTTAGAATAAGATTTTTTTTTTTTAAATTTCAGGTTGTCACAGATGGAATGGCATCAATTGACTTGTAAGAGCAAAATAGCAAAATGTTTACTGATACAAAACCGCGGTTTAACCAAGTCTGATAATAAATGGAACAGTGGTTTAACAAGATTTGATGGCAAGGCTCACTTAATATCCTACATGCAGGAGGAGCTCAGCAGGCCCCTGGGCTGTCCACTATGAAGTAGGATAACTGACTCATAGTCATATTTACATATTGACTACAGATGTTAGTTTCTTCCAAATTCGGCCTGAGTTGGACATTGACCAGCACTGTGGTTAGGTGGACTCATTGCTCAAATTAGCTCTTAGCTATTGTGTTGTTAACTGTCTCCTGAATCCAGTTTGAGCTGGATGCCACCATCACGACCAGGTGCATCCATTATGACTGCCAGTGGTGGTCATCACTTGAACAGGGTTACAGGAAATACAGGCCGGATTGGGGGGCAGGGAGGGTGGAGAGTGGAAAGCACACCACCACACAGACATAAAAAATTGTATCAGACAAATGGTATTTAATCTATAATGGTATTTAATCCATAACAGTATTTAATCTAAAATTCCTTGCACTTTGAATTTCAAATACATGCTTGTGTTTAAAAAAAAAAACAAAACAAACCAACAAAATCAAATTTTACAGTTATGTTTCCCTAAAAATGTATAATTCAATCACTTGAAGAGTGTCAGTGATATTTTAAAGCACGTTAGAACCATATCTCTTGGACATGGAACATCCATTTCAACAGATTCTGCTAGGGCACTATTCAGTCATTAATTTAGTAAACAAAAGAGTTAAATATTTGTTGGAAAAGACCTTTACCCTGAAAAGAGTTTATATTAATAATTTTGTGTTTTGCTTCCATTAGAATTTGTGAGCTCAAGTGGACAGTTGGAAAGACTTAGATGACTATGGACAGCATACTGAAGCCAGTAACCTCCAGAAGCTGTCCTAGCTGTTAGAAAACTACAAGGAAAGCTACAGGTGCTCTTAAAATAGAAATTAAAATTAGGTGATTAATATTTCATAATAAGGTACCTATCTCAATTCCATTTACCACTGTGCAAGCTCATTGGGTCAGACTCTTCACGCTGGTAAGCCATGAGCTGCCATATTTTTTAGCTGAAAGTACAATAGTTAACATGCTGGTGAAGTTAAATCAATGGAACAAGAAGTTGTTTTTTTAAAAAAACTCTAGTCTAAGTAGCACGTGAGGCACACTATGAGACAGCAAAATCAATGGATCATGATTGAGAAGTTCAATCTTATGAGAGGTTTAATATACAGGGCATGCTCTGAGAATGGGAGAGGACTTGTCAAGCCACTGAAATTAATTTGAAGATTCAGGTTGTAGACCCTGAGAGAGGGAGACATAGGAGTGGGGCTGCTTCACAAAATGAGTGTGAGCCCAGTATCACCAACAGGATGGAATGCCCCAGGGCAATACTGATGACAGCAAAATGGTCCATCAACAGGGTTCATACAAGACAAAGTAATGAGTCAAGTTTTGTATCCATGTAAGGTGTCCAATCAACAAGCAAGGACAGCAGAAAACAGGCATAGAAGCAGGACTACCTACAGTGTGTATTTAAGACTCATCCTGAAAGCAGGACTTGAGATAAGGCTATCTGTAAGGTAAACCAAACCCCAAGGACCATTCTGAAGACACGGTGACGTACAACATAGGCTTGGATCCATGCAGGAATACCACTCAGGACAACAGAAGACAGGGCACAGCACACCTAAAGCACAGTTCAAGTCAGATCTGAGGGCCCGATCCTGACTTTAAAAAGCACTCCTGGGCCCACAGGTAAAAGAGTGGGGGGCAGGGGATCCAGCTGAGGATTGTCACATCACTGAAAGCCAATTAATGACCTAAGCATTCTGAAGATACCACAAAAGCCTGTATTAGCTTCTAGGGAATAACTACTGAAGTCCTGACACAGGCTTATCTCAGAAGATGTAGGTAAAGAAGCAAAATGTTCCCCTTTTATTCAGATGCTTAGGGCACAAAAATGTATGTAGAACAACTTCATTTGCAACCTGTTACTACTATAGGCATCTTAAAGCTGTATTTCCTCCACTATATGAAATTTCCTAGTCATGAAGATATGGTCAGCTTTGAAGGAGCTTTGGAGGATGTGAAGATGTGTATGTTATCTATTTTCCTGAAATTGCTTTGTATTATTTAGTCATAGATTTTTCCAAGCAAAAACTAGACTTCATATCTATGAATGCATGACCTAACAATTAGGGTAGAATCATTCTTATATTTTTCCTCTCTCCATTATATCTCTCTGCCTAGTCAAAACTTAATTATTCATGCAAATAGAAAGAATGAATATTTTTCAACATACGATTATAGTTGTTTTCACTGCAAAAATTTCTGTGAGCATTTTTGGTATGCACTGCAATAAAAAAGAAACAAAAGAGCCTGAATATATGCTAAGTGCACTTCTTTAAAAATTCACATGAACATTCATAGAGATTGCTTTGCAAGGGATTCTCTAGAGAAGCTGATTTCAAAGCACATTGAACTTAATAGAAAAAAAAAAAGCTTTTCAGATCAGGCCCTACGTTCTTTGTAATGCATTGTTTTCATTACTGCAAATATGTCACAGAGCAGACAAAGCTAGGAACCCAGAAATCTGTTGTTCACAGACAGAATTATATGAACAAATGCTAACAGCAAGCAGAAGCTACAAGTGGAATTTGGGACAAGTTATCATCTGTATAGTTTCATCTATGAAATAATATAAGAAGTCAAGGAAGATTTTGCTTTATCTTGCTCTCCTTCTATTTTATTAAAATACACGAAGTGTCAGAAGAATCCTAAAAAAGCTTATGCTCAATTGCATGAATATGCGTGCGCTCTTGCTTGGGAAATTGTCACACTAATTTTCCTCAGCTGTCCATCCTAAAAACACATGACAGCATTCCCTTAAAATCACAGGTTGAGATGGGTTTGAATTATGAGCTCAGATTATTAGCTGAAATCTCCTTTTTTTCCTTTTACCTTCTAAGTTTTCATTAAAAAGCACTTTCCAAAATAAAGATTCAGAATCTGGTGGTGTCCCTGGCATTCACAAAAGACTTCACTGTTTCTTTGTCTCATCCTGAATTCTTAAGCTGAAGACTAAATTGGAGAGATGTTTGTCTTAGGATCACTGGGATTTAACCAAAGTGTACGTATTGATTTTGCTTTGTACTCACACCCAAAATACCTTGCAAAGTCTGGCAAGTTCCCAAGAATGGGACACAGCTGTCATTATAAGATTTACCCTTTATTTTTTTTTGACAAAAAAAATCTATATATTTTCAGAATATCCTGTTTGCTTTCAAGAACCTGAAACAAAGTATTCTTTTTCTACTAAAATAATGTTAGAACAATTCCTAAGAATTCAGCAGGGATTGCTATAAAGACATACAAATGCTAAGGTACAGTTCTTTCCAGAACATGTGCTATTGCTATAACACCTCTGGGAAGAATTGTTCCAGCCTTGGAAAAAAAAAAATTTACTTGCTTTTGTATATTAGTTAAATCACATATGGTCACTTCAATATTTGTCCCTTAAAAATAAATCTATTGCTTACAAATAAATCTATTGCTTCTTGAGACTGAAAAAGGACTCATAATCCTCCACATCTAGTGCATTCAATAGGTTTCTTCTTTCATTCGTGAATTAATGTTGGACTGGATGTTTAGGTTCATATCTTAGAGCCACTAAAAGCTTTTTTAAAAAAATCATTATTAAAATGAGCACTACTTTTGCTATTGTCTGCTACTCTCTCAGAGGCTTATATTGGACAGCTTACAGTGTTTAAACTCTATTTAACCATATACTATTTCTGTTGGCACATGTCCACTACTGTTAATTGGATAAAGATGTGTCTAATTTTCTAATGCACTGTATTTGAAAGCAGAGTAGATTTCTTTTTCTACTAAAGGACATGGACAATAGGTCTGGAGAACCTAAAATTTGGTGCAGCAAAGGAAAAATTCATACTATCCATTCCCATTAGCTTTCCATAATGGGACATTACAAATATGAGTGTTGAAACACAGGTGTCAAAGGACTGAGAGCAGCCACACAACTGGAATTAGTTACCAGCAAACAGACCATACAGTGGATGAACGGTGGCCAGGGAGTTTCCATCTGTGGTGCCTAATAAAGGTAAATCATAGTCAAGCGGCATCCTTGAACTGTTGTCACTTATTATCTGGAATAAAGATGAACATAATATGGATTCAGGTATAGAAATATAAAATATGTTCATATCGTTAAACACTTCCTTGTCATTCTTTGCCTAACTTCCTTATTAAATGTATTGTGTTAGTCAAGAGTATTCCATTAATAGCCCTGATGATGAAATGTATTTGTCCATTAATTTCTTTAATCACATTACTATGCCTATGTATATATAAACTTTCTTTGGAATCAGGATACATGATACCAACAGAAATGTGCAATGGTGGCTCTGAAGCTTCCTATAAGGAATATAAAAAATGACCTATAAAGTAGTAAATAACTGTTGATTTACAGATCTGTCAAATTCCACTAGAAAAGAATTATTGTTCTTTACTAAAAACCACCTTTTCCAGACTTTTTTTTCTTTAATTATAAATGTATAGGTATTAGACCTCATGTATTACCTATCCATGAAGGAGCTCATAGATATGGCAGTTCAGCACAAATGAATGTGTTACTGCTTTAAAAAAAAAAAAAAACCCACAACAAAAAACTGGAGAAGGAATATATGTGTATAAATGTATGGGGAGAACAGCAAATATTGTGTATAACAGGACTAAGTGAAAAAAAGAGCTTCTCTGGTTTATTTCTGACAAGGAATTAGGCCAACACTTTCTACAAAAATGTAGGTTGGCTTTCTATGGTACTTGTTTGTGATTCCTACTTAATACAGCACAGGATTAACTTTCTCATGAGCATAATCACCTGGTGCACATGCTTCATGGCCTACAGCAAAAGCAGAAAAAACTTTCCCATAATAATTTGTATGGTTCTAGTTGTTTTGTCTTAGGATTTGTATAATTTTATATCAAATTTGCTTATTGTTCTTCACAATATAGGTACATATAGCACCATCTAGAGATATAAAAGCAAATTTTTTAAATGAAGCACTATCAGGCAGTATACAAGATGACTTTGCAATTTACAGTTACTCTTCAAACGATATTTTCAAATGATAGACTGTAAAAACATCACATATTCCTAACTGAAAGCAAATACTTGTTTAATGTTGATTCCCTGCATGACTTTCCCAGAAATCCACTGATTGACCAGCTTCTGGCTATAATTTGCATTCTATGGCAAACTATTAAGATAATGAGTAGATTATGCAGTATTTAATGACATTTTTAAAAGCCTCTCATGTTGAGTAGAAGTATTACATACCGCTTAAATAATTTGTAACGTAAACACAGGAAATCAGGCTGTTAAGAATTAGTATGTAGTGTTAGTCGACTTAAGAAAGCATTCATTTAAACACTGCTACTAAGATCTATAAACATGCACTCAGGCACAGTGGCATTAAAAGTATTTCAGATTCCTCAAAGTTTTTGGTGCTTCCCTTTTCTGAAAAAAATGATGTGGTTGAAGACTGGACAACTTAAATTACAAGCAAGATTCACAGTTGTCTAATTTTGTTCAGTGAAGAAATCAATTGCATCTTTATAAATCAAGTCTATAGCCACTGTAGAGTAATAGTAATTTTGACTCTGTAAGAAGTCTGTTTGCTTTATCTTTTAGTATAGTCAATGAATGACAGGAAAAGGTAAATATGAGAATATGGATTTTCAAGATTTTTTAATATGTCAATGAAGAGTGAGAACAGATGAACAGTCTATTACTTTATTTTCCTCCCTTTAACTGCTGATTTTCTTAGATGATGAGCTACTTCAACCAGGACATTTCAGAACAATTCCTCACCTGAAAGAAAAATAAAACAGTTTATTAAAGAAATAGACAAAAAGTATATATAATTATAAAATTTAGCCTATAGGCTAAGGTGATATTTGAAATTCTACTGCTGTGCCGAAACGTTTTTAACTGTGTTAAATCAGAAAGCAAATCTAAACTAAAATAATTTTTAACCTCATAGTACAGTAGTCTCCAAGCCCTTTCATACTGGTATACAAAAAAAACTAAATGCAATGAAATTAGTAACATTATACGAGTGTAAAATGAGCACACTGAAAGCAGCATTAGACCCTAGAGTATTTACAGGAAGAAAATCTATATTAAAATTTGAATAATAATAAAATCTATTCAAATTATTCAATATACTGTAAGAATACTGATAAGAATTAATGACCATATTTCTCCAAGTCTACAGCTATCTCCTGTAAGCAACAGATAAAAAAAGAAATTTGCCAGAAGAGCTGAAAAGTGATAGTTGAAGTGCATATGAAGGTCAGATACAGATTACTGATGTTTTAAAATTTATTACTTCAAGACTTCTCTTTTTGTAAAATATGATAGTCTCAGTAATAAGTTATTGACACAGAGGCACACAGCACAGCACTGGCAATCAGTGAAGAACAGTGTTTTGGAATGAAAGTTGTTATCATCTTTACTTGATTAGATCCAATATTACTTCAGGCTATGTACTTGAAAGTAATTTACTTTCCAATATTTTAATCTTTGACCCTAATTTAATGAGATTACTGGGATTCCCAGGGATAGCTTCCAATCATTAATATGATCATGGAACTGATTTAGAAAAGGTTGTGAAACATTAAAGGTAAAATTGTACTTATCTAGAACTAGATACTTTGGTCTTGGTTCAAGTAGTTTGGGACATACCTTCGAGGAAAAAAAATTACTAAAATCAATGTAAAAGAGAGCAACAGAATGTGGTTTTACAGGTAGGGTGTTTGTTATTCACCTAGGCTTTTCTCCTAGGAGAAAACAACTTCAAAGAGTGATTTAGATATTTGTTTAAGATCAGTAGGATGAATAATCTTCTAGAAGACTCAGTCATTTCCTCTCTCTTAAATTTCCTCTGCTCTTCTCTCTCTGTCAAGAAGTGTAGAACATGTATTTATACTGCACACATTGACTGAAGTCAAGTCAATTGCACTTATTACCAGACTCATGATTTTTCAGGACTGTTTTACATTGTTTTTCATAAAGTTACTAAAACATGGAGTTGTACTAGATTAGCCTCCACTAGATTTAATGAATAGTATCTGCTATCTGCATTAAGGAAAAATACAAAATCCTGAGGGGTGGTGTATGGAAATATTCACTAGTGCCCTGAAACAATAAAATGAGTTAGAATAGTAACTATGTATCTATCTTTAGTATCTAAAGCTAACAAAAGTAAACCATTAGCTTTACTAAAGTGACTTGACAACATGCATAGGAAAAACAAGTTTAGCTTTGATTCTAAGGTAAATTTTAAATAGAAGAGAAAAAATAATCTTGGAATAGTAGTATTATTTTTTTAAAATGCAAGCTAAATAACACTGAAATATGGACTGTGACTTTTTTGCGCTCTGTAGGTTGATCACATGCAGTAAACATTAGTAGGTCTAATTAAAAGGTGCCAAAAGTGTTTTTTCTAATAATCTGTCTTATGATTTTCAACGAGCAAATACAACAAAGAATATAAATAAAAGTTACTCTTTGACCTCCCTTTGGAGCACAGAAATGTTGTGTACAGAACATATCAGTATGCAGCTACAGCAGGCCTCATTAGTTTGCCATCTGCCATGGCAGATAGATGCGAAAATGTTGTTATTGCAAGGTTCATTGAGCAGTAAAATTATAATATTTAAAAAAATGTATTTTAAGTAAAAATCCCTTGAAAGAAAACAGCTGCCAAATGATGACTGAGGCTGTGATCCCATTAAAAAGAAAAGACATCAAACAAATAGAAGAAATTTAAAAACAGTTTTATCAGCCTTAGCTCCTCGCTCCTGTAAGAATGCTAAGTGGCTATAGAGATGAATGAAGTAACCTTTTCAATAAGGTGGTATTTTCTACAAGGCAGTATTTAAATGACACTCAGGACAGTGTGTTTGATCCTAGTTATTTCTGTTCTAGCACATCTTCATTGGCTAAGAGGTAGATTACTGGAACTGTCACAGAAGTTGTGGTTGTGTTTCATTAAAGAAACTTTTCTGAGTTACTTCTGTTTATCATCAGTTCCAGGAGTTTCTGCATGAAAAAAGGAAAACTAGTAACTGCAGGGTGTTTTGTGGGTTTGGATAGCTGTCCAAAAACTGTAAGGACAGTTAAGGGTAGTGTGTCCTGGTTTCAGCCAGGATAGAGTTAAGTGTCTTCCTAGTAGCTGGTACAGTGCTGTGTTTTGAGTTCAGTATG
>JANZLQ010000008.1:21817405-21848183 GCA_026212715.1 Elanus axillaris
CCAGCCAGCGAGAAGGCTGGAGGGGCACAAGAAGTTGAGAGGGAACACAGCCAGGACAGCTGACCCAAACTGGCCAAAGGGGTATTCCACACCATGGGACGTCACATTCAGGAAATAACTGGGTGGTGGGGGAGTTGGGATCGCCACGGGTGGGTGGTGAGCAATTACTCTGTGCACCATTTGTACATTCCAATCCTTTAACTATTACTGTTGTCATTCTATTAGCATTGTTATCATCTTTATTACTCTTCTATTCTATTAAACTATTCTTATCTCAACCTACGAGTTTTATTTCTTTTCCTGATTTTCTCCCCCATCCCACTGAGGGCTGGGGGGAGTGAGTGAGCATCTGCGTGGTGTTTAGTTGCTGGCTGGGGTTAAACCATGACAGGTAGTTTTGGAAACATTTTTAAATATAAAAAATATAAATCACACTTTTCACTAACAGACTATATTTTTATTCATATGTAAATTATTTATATCCTCTGAGACCATCTTATCTTTCAAACCAAAGGTAAAAAAAATTCCTTCTAAATTCCAGCTGTATAATGCGGTTTTGCTGATTTGCCAGAAAGGGACAAATGACATACTGTGGCTCCAGAAGTTTTCTAAATGTTGACACAGAAACACCAAATTTTCTCAGGCAACCTATCATTAGCATGGATTGGGATAATACTCATGAATTTTAGGAGTGGGTTGAAGTGGGTATCTCTTATGTTTATAAGAAACCTACCTGGACAGCCTTCCAAAGAGAAGATGCAAGGGAGAAGACAGAAATAAATTTCTACTGTGTTCTTAAAAATATAGTTAGAAAAAGTTATTCTGAGTAATAAGTAGGCTTCATAGTGCACATGCAAAATAGACTGCGCTGTTTCCCAACTCAAGGTTCTAGAGTTGCTTTTGTTTTTTTCTTCTAGAGGAAAGGGCATAGATTTATTTTGAGCCCAGGTTGACAGAAACAGCATTTTGTGTTGTGATTACATTGTCTCTGTATTTCTTTAAGAAAACCCAAAAATATCTGCCTAACGCTGTGCCCAAAGAAGATCAATGTCTCAATAACAAAATAAAATTTAAAAAAGTTAAAAATCAATGTCTGAGAATTACAAGTGATACTCTTGAATAGACAGATATTTAGGATAATTAATAGCCACCACATAAGTGCTACAGTGTTAATTTCTTTAGATTTTAAAAGTGGTATCTTTTAACATCACATGGCTAGGTTCACAAAGGGATATTTTTACAATTAATAGAAACAGCAAACAACTAGATCATCTCTTCACCTCAGATGTTAGGACACTAACCAGTGCCCAGAAACATTCTTGTCCACTGGAATACTATCAGCTGTACAGTCAACTTCCAGTTTTCTTTCAGATTATTTTTAGGAAACTGTTCCTTTATTGGGCTGTTTTCTCCTTTTTTTTTTTCTTTCTTTTTTTTTAATATATCACAGTAACCATTTTGCATGCACAAAAAAAAGGAAAGGAAACAACTCCACTTTATTCTGCCCTATAACACAGATAGTTGCTCCTCCCATTTCAGACTAAAATGCACTTCCCTAGAGCTTCTTTGATAAAATAAAATATAAACATGTTAAATAAATATAATAAAAAATCTGAACGCTATAGAGTTAACAGAACACCTTTTGATACTGTTTTTTCATGTATTGTATTTCACTAAAGTGCTTTTTCCAAATTATAAAGATCAGCAAAATTAATGTAATAAACTTTTAGTAAATATACACATTTTTTCTGTCTCTGATATTTATCTTCTAATAAAAATATGTAAAAATATTTCAGATCTTCTCTGCATGCTTCCTTTCTTCCTCCTGTAGTTAACATATGCTGTTAGTATTCCTCACTGCTGCTACAAGATAAAACTACATAAATAGTTTCAGAGTTCTACTAAACTTCTCAGGTGGCTAATGCTTCAGGACATCACAGTATTTTCAGAATATGGTAAAACTATTCTAACACTGTGCAGATTTTTTAAGTAGCTTTTGACAGATCTCATACATAGTATACATGAATTTGATGTAATCATAAGCATGAAATTTAAAGTTTGATTGTGACTGTTACAAAATTATTCACACAAAGTGGATTAAACTAGAATTCAACCAAATTATTGTCTGATACATTTGAATTACTTTATTTTCTCTCTAAAGAACTATTTGAAAGTGCTAGTTTATGTGTTAAACATATTTCATTACAATTAGATAATCTGTGGATATATAGAAAAGTGACATCTAAGGAAAGGTAGGGAACAATTTCAGATGTTAGAAACTTTTTTAAGAAAGCATGCTCAAAAATCCTGGCAAAGATGACTTTTTTTTCTCCCATCCCATCCCCCTTTAAAGAGGATGGTCACAAGATAGACATTTGGGCTGTAATTCATCTCTTTTAATATAGGATGTAATGAATATCTAGAAATTCCTCCTTCCTCTAAGTATTGAAAGAGTATGGATTAAATCCCTAACTTTAAGGCAGGAAACATTGGTTAATATAAATAGCAAACATAATCCATTTTTCCACTGAGATATGCTAAAACGGAAGCTTGAGGAATAACTTTAAATGTTCCAGAAAGAAGAAATAAACTGAAATAAAAGTGCCTGAAAAATAGAGTGTACAATATATGTCAAGATTTGTACCATATAACATCGAGACACAGTGAATTGGTTGGCTGAGACAATTTGGAATTAGAAAGTACAACTGAAAGACAACTAAGAAGAGTAATTATATTGTACTGTGTTCTGTGTTCTCTTTCTGAAAACAAACATAGGTCAGCAATTCAGGTCTATTGCATTTTTAGATCATAGCTTTGCATTAAGGATATGTCTGTAACCATAATGATAAGTATGGATAGGTAGCAATCAGAGGCAGGATCAAATTTAGAGTTCCTAGTATAGCTGTAGCTTGAGCTCCCAGCCATAAACCTGAAAAAATTAAACCACATTTTCTGTACTCAGTGAGCTAATTTTCCATACTAAGAAACTGGTTAGTCTGGCAAACACTTTATTTAAGAGTGAAAAGAGTAAATATAGAGCTTAAAGAAAATAAACCAGGGAACAAGCAATACTTAATTTCTAAAATAAAAGAATTTACAGACCTATATTCTCAGGCAATGGCTAGGCCAGCCACTGCTTTCCCCTCATGCAGTAATATGTCATTCACAGTCTAAGAATGGCAGGTCTTTCTATGTTACAAAGCCAAATGAAAGCTATTGCTGGTCTTGTGGTACAGGTTGCTTCTATGTTGTTAGACATTGCTGCTAGCCATTTTTCATTCACTGCTCTGCCAACCATTCCTCATTCCTCCCTCAACAGGAACTCCTGCTGCCATTCTCCATTAGCAACCCAGTTGCTTTGCTAGGCATTTCTCACTTGTTGGTCTTGCTAGGAGCTTTACTAGAAGCTCACGCTCTACTGCCTATTCTAACCAACCTCCCCAATACAGCTAACAACTCCTGTTAATCTATGAAATAAGCACCATTTACAATATCAAGGTTTCTTGAATCAAAGCATATTAACTGATTTGTGACAGCTTTTACAGGTTTAGACCTCTGAAAACTGAAATGGAAATGTAGATTAATAAAAAAAATGTTCCAGGTTCACTCCTAATTTTGAGAACAAAGTTATAATAAAGTTTTCAAAAAATTAGTATTTATTCACCTTCATAGAATGGTGTCGTGGTTTAACCCTAGCCAGCAACTAAACACCACACAGCAGCTCACTCACTCCCCTCCACACCCTGTAGTGGGATGGGGGAGAAAATTGGGAAAAGAAGTAAAACTTGGGTTGAGTGGGTTGAGATAAGAATGTTTTAATAGAACAGAAAAGAAGCCAGTAATAATTATAACAATGCTAATAAAATGACAACAGTAATAGTTAAAGGATTGGAATGTACAAATAGTGCACAGAGTAATTGCTCACCACCCGCTGATGGACACCCAGTTAGTCACCCAGCAGCGATCCTAACTCTCCCACCACCCTGTTATTTCCTGAATGTGACGTCCCATGGTATGGAATACCCCCTTGGCCAGTTTGGGTCAGCTGCCCTGGCTGTGTTCCCTCTCAACTTCTTGTGCCCCCCCAGCCTTCTCGCTGGCTGGGCATAAGAAGCTGAAAAATCCTTGACTTAGTCTAAGCATTCCTTAGCAGCAACCAAAAACATCAGAATGTTATCAACATTCTCCTCATACTGAACTCAAAACATAGCACCGTACCAGCTACTTGGAAGACACTTAACTCTGTCCCAGCTGAAACCAGGACAAATAGAATGCACCTAATTGCTGAGAAGAGCAGGTGGCACTATAAATGACTGATGGAGAAGACAGAATATTGCTATTGAGTTCAGTAAGACTAGTTCTTTTCCACCAACATTACGTATTAACTAAAAGATTAATGTTTTCCTCTAGATACTCATCACTGAACACAAGATGGGCTCAGGGTTCCTAACAGAACTCATCAATACCAAGAAAGAAAATTGAACATGAGCGTGATGTGACCTGCAGGTTGATCTATTTCTGATTTTACAGATACTACATTTCATGTGTATCATCTGACAATGGATGAAATAGTAGGTTTTATGATGACTTATACAGAACCTACTAACTACAGTTTTGTGTGCCATAATTGTTATTTATTAGCTAGGTAATTTACAAGACTATGCAATCTTAATAGCATAGATCTTTTGAGTTACTGAGACAATGTGTCATTATTTACACCAGAAGTAGTGACTTGATATACTTGCACTCACCATAACTGCTCATGGATAATAGTATGAGAGCTTTTAAAAGTAGAATAAATAACAACATGTGTCAAAGTGTATTTCATACTTCTAATGCAGCAACACCTTAGGAATTTAACTATTTCAGTTAAAAGGTGTGTGTAATATAAAATAGAAATTTAATACACAGCAAGATAAAATATGTAATAATTTCAACGAAAATAGTAATATCCTGAAGTACAACCCTCATCACAATCAGAAAGTAACCATAATGTCACCAAAAAATTTCATAGAAAATAAATGCCTATTCTAAATGTTACAATGTGATACTAAGAATAGCAAATGTTGTTTTAGCAATTATTTACTATATGTTTGTGGTATTTTCTAAAAAATAGTACATTGTTGCTCTAGACACTTAAAAAATTTAACAAATACAAAACAAATTAAGTTATCTGTTTCAAAGAGTTTACATTGTAATTTTAAATTAATATTTAAAAAGCATGTTCAAGAGATGAAAGACTGAGGAGAAAAAAATGACAGAGCTAAAGCAGACCAGCTGCTGATTGACTTGTCATGAGTGTCATGAATTCCCTCTAAGTTTGGAATAGAAGCAATCTGTGATAAATGTATGGTAACTGTCAAGTTGGTCTGAAACTTTTTAATTGCCATCCATTCTCAATATTCTGCAAGGTGAAAATTCTTCTGTCATCATGCTGAAGTTTTGTTGCCAGCAGAATCTTTCCATGATTGGCTAGCATTGCTCAGGGAGAGTAGAACTAAACAAGGTTAATGAAGTATTTAGCAAAACTGATCCATCTTGTAAGTAGCCAAAGGCAATCTCTCTCTGAAGTATCAGTGCAGGTTTTTTAAATACATATGTAATTGATGGCAGCATGGATTTACATCAGCACTTCCTATATTGTGGCTATTGCCACAGTCAGGTCTTCACAGATGAACATCCATTATTTTCAGAGTGTAACGGAATTTACCCTTTATCACCATCTACATTACAAGATTTAGATGCATGTATGCATGAACAATAGACTATTCTCAAACTCCTACTCAAGGATTTCAGGTTTTTAAAAAGTTGTCTGTCGATCATCTTTGCAATCCATCATAATATCATACTGAATGAAACTAGACAAAAAATTACACTTGACTACAGCAAACACAAGATACATGATGAACTCTCCACAGTTCCAAAAACATGGAGAAGAAAATATATATTGCTATACTTGAACAAACCAATACTCTTCATAAAGCTATTTTGTCACTAATGATGAAGTGGCAGAAAAGTTAACAACTACAGAAAAAACAGTTTCTTACAACAACATTTAATTTTGCTCAGTTTAGTTTCTGCATAAGTATCAACAGGCACTTTAATCTTAGCTTGTCCTATTCCCTTTTTAAACCCTGATACCTGCTTTGACATTTTTCCACTTCACTGGAAGAAGAGTTTCAGATGGATATAGTTTCTCCATCTTTCCAATCCTGCAGTTCTGGTGAGCCTTTATAATTTACTCTGTTACTGTAAGGTAAATATATATCCTTTTTTGCAGTGGCAGGGGAGGTCAAGGAAAAAGGGAGAACGGATGGTGTGGAAGCTTCTTAATTGCAAACACTGCCAAAAAATATTTTATCTTTGACTGAATGGTAAATGAACAATAGCAGCAAGGCAAAGTTTGAAATGAAAGGTCATATCTTTCATTAATCTAAGTGACACAGCTTCCAAAAAATATCTAGGCTTCCCAGCCTACTAGCTCTTCCAGGTCTGATATAGAGGCCACAACCTTTATACTAAATACTGGGGGAAAAAAAAAAATCCCTGTCCATTATTATTGTCTTTCTGATTCATGGGGCTATATGAAATTTTCCTTTTATGCCTCAGCAGTTTTTAATTTTGCTCTTTCAATTTCTTAAAGTGTATTTAATATCACCATGCTTCATATTGTTTACTGTGTATATTCCCTCTGTTAACTATTTAGTTTTGTAATTTGTTCTTGTTTTTCATTATTCCTGTTTTGTTTGTGGCAACCTTGGAAAAGTCATGCCATTTCCTGAAACTCTGTCATTGTCTCATAATAGGTTGCTTTTGTCATTATCGCTTCTGAAATTTAGAAATGAAATTGAAATATGTTGTGCTGTGTTTCTCATATCTATATTGCATGTCTCCATAATATTCTTTACTGAAAATCTAATTTTTTAGCAGGCATGTGCCAAAGTTAACACTAAGTACATATCATAATACCAGAACTGAAATCCAGAAGTAGAGGTTTCTGTTACAGCCCATAAAAATCATTAGTAGAATCTGTTGCAAAATGCTATGGCATTAACAGGCCATATTCCTTTACATTTAGGTTCCAGAAAACATCTTTGTCCTGAATGTGTTTAGTGTTCTCATTTTACACCTCTGTTCTTTTTGGTTTTTAACAGAACTTGTTTGGTTTTTTTTTTTTGTGGTTATCGAAGAAAATATGTTCTTAATAAAGACCAAAAAAATAGTCTCATAGTTATTTTGTCCATTAAAAAATACATATATCACATGAGAATAAAAACAAAGAGTTCCCATAATGAAATTCAGATTTTGATCTAAACATAAAGAAGAAAAGGAATAGATAAGGTAATTATTTTTTTTGGGCACCAGTTTAGCAAAATAACTATTTGGACATGTGGTGGGCTAAGATTAAATTTTTTTGTAAATGTTGATCCTTACACAACAGAAATGCTGTACTGACAGGGAAATAAGACAATAAAATTACGCAAACTGAGTTATAAAGTGTACAAAGGAGAAAAAAAAAAAAACATCTCAGATGCCTCTATATGTTTGTTTTATGTACTGTGTTCCCAGCCTTTAATGGTGGCAACTGTACAGACATAAATGGGTGAAAAAAAGCTAACTAGTTAACACACACAATGCCAGCATCTGTATGGTTTATAATTAAAATAAAGAAAAAAAATAATGAGATAGTCAAAGTGAAAAATGCCACCAAATAAATTATTTCAGTCAAATAAGAGGCTGAAACACCTACATATTATAAATGAACTAAGCAGGATATAATGTGTAGGAGTTGGCCTTGTACTCAAATTTAAGTATACTAAAATAGTATAACTAACAATAGTACATAAGTATTTTTCAATACTGTGAATGGCGTAGGCAGACACAACCTAAACATATTTTATAGGAGTATATGAGATGTGAAAAGGCATGTGCAGTTGCACATAGGGGGTATCCAAGTGACAGAAAAACAGTAAGTTACGAGACAGAAGAGAAGATAAGCGCAGCGGAATGTAAATATGCAGAACATCACAGGCAAAACCAAAAGCAAGGCAAGCAGTATCAGGAGCAGAGGAGAACCCTTCTTTTTGGGAGAGAGACAATAGCATAAAAACATCAAGCATATACAAAATTTTGGACAAGAAAGATGACAAGCCTGCTTCAATTCCATCTTCTTGTGTCAAAGAACTTCCAAGCCTGATCACCTTGACTTTTGCAACTAAAGAATCACCATGGACTAAAACCATTAGTGCTGACTATACAGCTATAAGGAAGTGTGATGTTAATGAATGAATTTAGTAAAGCTTTGTTTAAAAGTTTAAAACTGGTCTGATATGACAGTTTTCTAAACACTCCCATCACAGTCATCTCTAATGCCTTAACTGTAATTTAGAGAGAAAGAGACATACATTCAGTTATAGCACATTGATATGGAAACCTTAATTTAGCCCCTTGGACCTAGTTTTCCGAACCTAAGTTTGTATTATGAGCTGCAAGAGACAATTTTTCAAAGCTCCCACTAACTTTAGCAAGGGCTTTCTACATACTGTTTCTCAGAAAAGTCTGGTGCTGCCATTTAGCAATTAAATTCTAAAATATTATTTTTTGTTTCTGTTTATGTAACTAAGAACTTCAGGTTCCATTACAAAGGAGAGTCAGTTTTTCTTAAGATCTAATGTTTTAAGGAGGTGCATCCATATACAATCACAGTTCTACTAGTGACATTTACATTTTTGCCAAGTCTATTATTGTCTATCATGTTATGTCAGAATGCTTTCATAGAGCTGCCTAGAAAGGCTGAGATGCAAACCCAGAATTTAACTCACTTCATGAGGCTGACCATCATGATTTTCAAGAAAGCTAAAGGAGGCAATGATGCTATAGGTTATCTTGTAAAGATTTTCTATATGTTGTAAAGATTTTCTATGTATTTCTTTCCTAATTGTTTCTGTCTGGAGAACAGTGTTCCTGGGCTTTGTGAAGGCATGTATAAAACATGCTATTTCCCAAAGCCTCTCACTTAAGGCAATGTATTTTGTGCATAATCTTGTTTATGAAAGCATCAGATAACAAGAATTAAAAAGGAAACATTAAAATTTATAAATCAACTTGTGAATTAAAATTATGACCATAGAGTAATACATAGCTGATATCCACATCATTATTAAAACAGATCTGATAATTATACTAGGATTTGAAAGTAACAAATATGTTATAACTTTTAATCTTTGATTATCAGATTTTTTCTTTTTTTCATTTCAGTTTGTTTTCAGAATTGAAGAGGGATATACGTTAGGAGAAACCGATAGCAAATATGTTTGTAGCTGTGTTTCATGTTTCAGCCACAAAACTGGTCATTTGTGTCCTATTGGTTGAACTACCAATCTAATGAGTTCCACAGGCAAAGCCCTATTGACTCAAAGACATTTGGAAATGTCAATTTCTCAATTAATAAATGACTATGTAGAGCATCTTTATTTGAATCCGACCACAAAATTCAAGCCCTTTTATCTACAAAGTATCCAGTCACATTGTTTCATTCTGTTGTAAGTAATTACAGTATAAAACAGCACCTGTCTTATTTGACTGAGTGTAATTAAAATGAAATTCCATACTTCTTCCCCCCCCCCCTTTTTTTATGAAGAACTGTATCATTTACTGCTTCAAAATTTTATTTCTCTCCTCTAGGTAAATTTATTCAGAAAATAATATATCAAAATATTCCTGAATAGTTGGGGGTGTGTATTTTTAGGAATTCCTTTCTTGGTCTGGAATTTAATATTAATTTATGTGTCCTTGATTGTTATGCTTTGTTTGCAAGAGCCAGACATAGTGAGGCTGCTAAGAAACATCTCAACTTTCAACTGATCTTGTCCATTTTTTGTCCTCTTTAGTAGTATGCTCTTGCAACCGTATGTCATCTGTTACCTATTGCTAGGCTATTAAAATAACTGTTCTTGAATAAGCATAAGAGGCAGAAAGAAAAATGTTTGCACAACTTGTGTTCCGGTGAATCAGAGTTGTTCATTCTCAGCAGGGAACAACAGATACTTATTTAACAAAGACTCATGATCTCTTTCTTCTATGATACTCAAAGATTCAATCCACAAACAGATCAAATGTCACATTTAGCACTACTGCTTATTATAAACAGTTCAGTAAAGTGATTTTTTAAAAATGTTTTGCTCATTGACACTTTACTGTCTTTTTGTAGATTAAAGGAAGCTTACAGATAAGTGTTTAAAATAATAGCTATTCATTACTCTATCAAAGCATGCATTATTTCTAGGAAAATCAAAAAAGCCCATTCAGTACTGTTGTTACATGCTGCAGCACACCAGTTTCATTTATGCTGAATAGCAAAGAGGATATCTCATCTTTCAAAAGCTAAATAAATATTTAAATCAGATCAATATTCAGAGAAGAGCAGCCTCTTCAGTTATCATTCTAAACAAAGATGACATTCCTAATAACTATACCTCCTTTTTAGTATTCATGTGAGTTGCTGCATTTTATCTGTTAACACTTCTTTTTCAGTTTTGCTCTGTTTTCTTGTTCTTTTTGACTTGGAAAGTCCAGGGACTATTGCTATATATGCTCACATGTTTTAAAATGTGAAGCTCTATCATTTTTCCCTTCACTATTGCTACTTACCTATATCAAATTGTGTTGTCTTAGGTGTCCCTTGTATGACATAAACACAACGTTTCTCCTTCTCCTAAAACTATCTGGTTGGTAGCAGTCTGAATAGACCACTGATGCTGAAGCCTCCATCCCTTCCTATTCAGGCTTTCTGTCATAGTTGTTCCAAATCCATGCCAAAGCTGGTACCCGTTACATTCAGTCCACTGCCTTTTTTTCCACAACTTCATGAAAATTCCTGAGCCAGTATTTAGACATCAGTAGCAAGTAGCTTAAGGACCTTCAGTGTTTTGTTCTACAAGGCTTGAAATTTGTCTGTATGCCACTTAGTTCACATTAAGAGAAAGTTCCACAAATGAAACAAATGGAAAATGAGAAATGAATCTGCTGTGGATGTAGAAGTTCTACAACATGCAGAGATGGGAATTTGTTGCAACTGTAACATTTATTGCAACAGTAAGCAAAGTCAGGATAAGAGGTTCTAAAAAAATAATGTGGATAAGCAAACTTCAGTGGTAATATATTTTTGTGACAGATAAGGAAACAAAAACAATTATTTAGATACTTCAGAGGAAAAGGCAAGATAAAAGAAAAGGTATGGGCTCTAATTATCAGAAAGGAAATACACTGGAGGGGAAAAAAGTACAGTTTCTAAGTACTTGCTCTGCTTCAGTTCACTCAAAAGGACTCTTGTGTAAAATGATTAATTATGCTGGGAGTAGATGAACAACATAAGAGAAGAGACAGCAACACTGTTAAAGAGCAAATGAAAAAATACCTGGACCAAATTAATGTTTTGAATCAGTAGGGCCAGATTAAATCCATCCGAGAGTGCTAAAGGAATTAGCCAATGAACTTTCATAGCCAATGACAAATGATTTTACAGAACTCCAGGGAGATCCTAGAACTGCAGATTAGTAACTTGACATCAGTTATAGGAAAAATATCAACTAAACAGAGATGTAACATGAATAAAAGTAACTATTATAAGTGCTAGAATGATGTTTAAGTCACAGAAGAAAACAAATGTTAGAGTTCAAAAAGAGCTTATATATTAGACAGAATAAATGTCATAAATATGATCTCTCTTGCCTAATAAACTTATTTACTAGAATAATTCAGGATACTGTTGTAAAATACAACTAGTGGAAAAGAAAAATGTATATTCCCACAGCCCATTAAAACCAGATAACATCTATGCCAAATATTACCAAAATAGTTCAGGAAGCAGAAAAAAAAGATGATCACTCATTAAGTACTATAAATAAGCCATAGTTCTAATAATCCTTAATAAACAGACACTCAATCCTCAATCCATTAACTACTGCTCTAGCTTCAATTGCTCTTTCCTCATAAATAATACCTGTTAAGCTATAACATTTATACCTCACAATCAGGGGTCAAACTAGAAAACAGATTTGAGCATGACTTATTTCTGAGTATAAATACTTTTGAGTTCATACTGCTGGACTCATCTGCAGCCTCTTGAGCATCAGATATAGGTAAACCACCCATGGGACATAACAAAAATAGATACTCTGTCACTCACCTCCACAAAAATCAGTTAATGGTCATCTACAAAAGGCTTTCACTTCCAGTGTTCCCACAGATCACAATCTCTCTTTCTCTTCCAAATATATGAGTTGACTCCAGCAAGATTCCCTCTTCTTTGTTACATTAGACCAAAGGTATTTAATTATAGAAAACTCTTAGCTGGTATAAATAAAGTATCTGATACCAAAAACATTGATCTGCATAGACAGCCTAATGCATACACAGAATAAACATTTTCTTTTCAAATAAGTTATTGTGGGTCAGTAAGGATTTAACTGGAGGGTAACAACATTGGAAATAGAATCAAATGAATGGCAAGGAAAGCATTGACTTTGACTGCCGAATAACAAACACAACCTCTATCTTTATCAGCAAAGACAGTCTTTAATTTTTCTAAGCTTTCTCTCCAATTTTCACCAAGCAGAAACTGAAAAAATACCTAATCTTGATTCATACAGAAACAGTAACTAATTAGCATGTGATTAAGAAGGCAAATAGTGCTTTTAACACTTGAAGAATGCAAAAAAAACCCTGAACTAACTTATCATGCAATCTGCTGTGCAATAAAGGACTTAACTTCAAATAATTATTCAAAAAGATCTTTATCTTTAGCCACATGGAATCTTTCAGTTACTAGGGCTGGTTGCATTGTGAATTATTTGAGCAAGGAGATCACAAACTGGCCTACAGTATCTGTTGTATAATTTCCAATGGTGAATAAGTTTTTAGAGCATATAATTTTGTAGCTTTCATGGTCAGAAAAAAAATTGGAATACATTTGAATAAATAGTTTGCTGTAAAGAACTAAGCCATTCCCAGTTAAAATACAGCAACTACTGTTGGAATGTAAAAGTGTAACACTGCATGTGGTTGACCTCCAGGTCAAAGTGACTTCTCTTGGAACAGGAATATCTAAGGAAATAACTATCCAAGGAATTATACAGAGGTATGTCGGTACATTGTGGTGCATTCTAATACATTATTGTGACAAACCACATGTATATAGACCCCAATACCTCTGTGCTCACAACCTTTGTGGGTGTGTGTACATTGAGTGTGAATGTGACCCTTTTAACACTTAACACTTCTTCACAATTGCTTCTAACACAAAAACCATAATCTACTATAAATTTCAATAATGAGCAGTCTGAGCTAGATGAAAGCTAATGATTATAATTTTAAGAAGGAATTGGATGTTAAAATATTTTCCCCCCCTCATTTGCAATTCTTCCATGAAGATAAAGTGTTGGTGGTTATTTATGGTATAGGAGATTATAGATGAACTCTAATATTTGCATAGTCCATTTTTTTCAGTAAGCATTTTTAATTTTTTACAGAAAGAAGAAATACTTACAGAATGAAATAAGAACCTTCCACATTTCTCACTTTTTCTTGGAACTGCGTAACTAAAAAATTGCTAGAATCGTCACACATAAAAGGAAAGATATGTCAGTGTCATTGAAACAGCACAGGTCACATCTTGCCCAGGTTAAAATCAACTAAAATTGTTATTTAGTATATCTATTGTCTCAAGAGTTGAGGCATCTCCTACATTGCTAGGAAGCAACAGGCAAGTGAGATATGTTCATAGTACATTTTAAAACCACTACATTAAAATCTTTAAAAAGGTGTAAATGTACTCCAAGTAGTAATATTTTCTTACCCAACAGGTTCATTTGTTCAACTGCTCCCACTCCTTTGCACAATCTAAACTGCTTTTCCCTGCCTTTTTTTTCAAACTCAGCCCTTCATAACATTTTATCCTCATCAGCTTTTGCCCAATCTCAGAGTTGACCATCTACTATATAATTTATCATATGGACACAGAAACAATGTAGAAAACAAAAAAATGAAACAAAAACTTGCATGGGGTTACAGCTGAGAGGATAGATGACAAACAGGTTCCATCTGCTTCTCAACAGTATTAGATGTTCTGAGATGATGTGAACATCCAAAGAAGTATCACATAGCTGAATCGCTGAATCACTGAGAACAGAAATATTAGACACTTTTCAGCTTATAGTAGCATGCACTGTGAAAGCCAAGTAATAGTTTTTTTGGCCAACAAGATCCAAGCTCTCCAGTGCCTGAAGGTCAGTGCTAATGGGAACAATTTGGTTTTGGCATTGCTTACACTTCTTTCACAGTCAAGCACAAGGTTGCTGCTAGAATAAGTAGTATATTGATTAGAATTTTGTGATTTTGCAGGGGATTGATTTTTTCAGCAGTTTATTTATCAGGAAATAGATTTTAGCACATAGATAGGACATTTGCTTGGATGGCATATATGAAGGGCATACAGAGAGCCTGCAGGATTCTGTCAGAGAACAAAGGTAGATGTGTTAAAGAGCAGGTAGCAATATTTGAATGCAAATAAGAAGGTTGGAAGATTACCTATCAAAAAGTGTTGCACTGGGTATTGAGGACTGATAGTAGAGAGCAGATGGATTTTGACAAAGCAGCAGACGGATTTTTGGTTGATATGAGAGGAGAGCTGTCAAAGTACCAGCTGTGGTTGAGAAGGAAGAATAACCAATTAATTGTCTGTGCCCTTTTTTGGCAGATGTCAAGTTCTGCTATCTTTTATTTACAGAGGCTTGATTCCTTGAGAATCCACAGAGGAAGGCATTCTTTAAAAAAGTTGGGGTATTCTACATCTGGTACAACAAGAAAGCAGTTGTCTTTCCCAAATAGGTGGAGAAAAATAGAGAATGAATGGTGAACTAGCCTATATGAATCTTTGCTGGATATTTCCCACATGGAATCAGACAATTAAGCTACAGTTTAATTGAGCTACATTCTTTGTATCCTGCCTATCTTTCTGAATTTGCAGGGTGCATATGTTTTCTAGAAGACCATAAGACAAAATATTAGCAGGCACTTTTATAACAAACCATACACCTAATGTCATTATTGTCTGGAAACTAGATTAATTGTCTAATAATGTATTAGAACCATCATCAGTAAGGCAGCAAGTTATTTCAGTGTGATGATTCCCCATGCAAGATAGTTCAGAACAATAAACACCTGTTTTCTTGGGCAGGTGGTATTTAAGGAGTGGAAAAGTTGAATAGAATAATAAGGATTTTTCCCCAAGTTGAGCCTGTCTTTTGCCCATGCCCATAAGTGGTGAGTGATCCCTCCCTCTCCTTGTCTCGACCCACAAGCTTCTCTTTTTATTTTCTCCTCCTCATCCCACCAGGGCCTGGCATGGAGGAGTGAGCAAGAGGCTTTGCGGAGCTTTGTTACTGGCTGGGCTTAAACCACGACAGTGTCTCTAGATCTGAACTACCTGGGAAGAGAAAGGATCTGAGATGGGCTCCTGGATGGAGTACATATCCAAGACCAGCTACAGGGAGATCTACCGTGTGGGTGTGTATCTGTGGGTGAGCCTCTGGCCCTGGGGTTTCATATGCTCAGGTGTCAGCAACTGAGGAGACTGTGATAAAAGGAGTAGATACTGGTTTGACTGGGTGTCTGAGCACAGGTGGCAGAGGGTTTTGCATCATACATATACATGTGTATGTACAAACACATATGTGTATGTGCATTTATATGTTTATATATATACAAAAATATCTACATACATGTAGATATATGTGTTTCCCACTAACGGACCTTCATAGAGTTCAGCCAGAGATGGGATCAGGATGAGGTCACTGGTGCTGTTTGTGTGAAAGTTGAGTGTGTCTGTGTTGTTCGTGTATATATGTAGTGAATGTATGTGAATGGTGTGTTCATGCTCAGCCTTGCTGCTGGTTGGATCTGTGAGCATGGAGCTGTAGCAGCTTCTGCTCTGTCAGGCTGCTGGATTTGGTCTCCCACTAATAAACATCTGTTTTTCTAACACCAAATATAGTCCAACATTTGCAAGAAGAGGGCAATACGGACATCAGTGCACCATGGATAATTGATTTTCCAAATTTATCTCTTTTACAATTTACCAGTTGCCCACCAAGAGATTGTGATTTTTTGCAAATGGTTTTACATTTGAAAACTGTTTAAACTTTTAAATGAACACACTTCAGACTTTGAAGTTCACGATATAAAGTAACTGCTTTGGGGTTTTGTAATTTGGTTTATGTTCTTTAATTTCTTGAGAATATAAATACACATTTTTACATTGCTGATTTAGATCAAATGACTTTGTGTTGTTTTCTGTTAAGATCCTTGAGCCATTTGGCTAGACCTAACAAACTGACCATAGCAAGTGTCTGATTCATCATACAAGACTTGCTATATTTTTATCTGCTTCTTCATAGGATAATATAGCCTTCAAAAACTGTCACTGAACCTCCTTAAAATTAAATTAATTCTGTCATAGAAATATTTTGTTGCATAATAAAATAAATCTGAGGACATGAAATTAATTTTCTACCAAGATTCACACCATCAAAATTTTTTCATAAATGAGAATAAAATTAGATAGTGGGGATACAGTCAAAGAGAATTAATAAGTGATTAAACTATGACAACACTTTAAGCATATTTTTCTCTCTACTCACTCAGATACAATTATGATAATACTTATTGTTAAAATCATATTTCAATTTACTTTCATGTTTTAAAGACTATTGCTATGATTATATATGGCTTCTGAGTGAACCCAGTAATGAGACTCATGTTTAAAGCACTTTCTTTCAGTTATGTTATTAAGAACACAAAATGCTATCAGTTTTACCCTCAGTTAAATTTTCTGCCTGGGCAAATCTACTTGAGTGAGTGGAGTGGCTTTAGCAGGGTGGCTTTAATGAAATTATTCCACAGTAGCTGAAGTATGCTCCAGAACTAAAACTGGCTTCTTGACTATAGGGAGTGTGGTCCACAGTTTCATTGAGCAGGATATAGAAGTTCTATTCTTGTTTGTTTATTTATTTTTTTTAAATATTAGTTTGAATTCTTGGTGTTAAACATAGCTCAAAAAGCACATCACACACACAGAAACCACAACAACACAAACACAGAGAAACAATCCTCCCACCCCTCCAAAAAGAGCCCAGTTTTACAAATATACCAGGACTGGTTGTTAAGATCAAAACCAAAATACACTTTTTTTTTTTTTTTAAGTCTTCTACAATATATTATCTGAATTGGTAGAGTTGGCATTTTGTCCAAAGGTGATGAGGACTTTCACAATATTCACATTATTGTGAGGAAAAGGAAGAAATACTAACACTTCCAGTTCAGTTGACATTTCGAGGGAGCACCAGGAGTGGGCTGCTCCAGAAGGGCTGGGAACCCAGGACCCAAGAGCAACAGCAAGGCAATGAATGCAGTGCCCTCAGCAGCCGTGAGACAGACCCACAGCACCTAAACAAGAAGAGCAGAGTAGGTCTGGTGATGGCAGTCAGGGTCAGCCAACATCTCTGTGATGGCCAGACAAGACAGCAGCAATGAGGTCCAAGGTCAAAGCAGGTAGTTAAATCAGCAGGTCAGGATCACCACTCAAGTTCAAATGCAACCTCAAAGCCTAAGGGAAGGGGAGGACAAGACCCACACAAGGCTTCTCACAGCTCATTCTCACACAGCTCTTTTAACAGAAATCTGATCCAAAGTTACACAGGAGTGTCATAGCTTGTTTTGAGCACCAGCAGCTAAATCCCTGTGGGAGAGGAGGCTGCAGAGCCTGTTGTTGCACTCAAGGTCATGGCAGACATTTTGAAGAAAAAATAAGATTAAATGGAATATCAGCATCCACCCAAAAATTGTCATCAAGGAAAATACAAACCCAAAGATATCTAGGAGCTCATAATTTCTGCTCTCCCAAATTCTAGGAATCAGTTAAAGCTGTGATGCAGCAATATCCCCAAAGCTGTTGGTAAGAGGAAAAGTCCTTAAGGTTCCTTTACAAATGCTAAAATAGTTCATTTGCACTGGAAAGAAATCAAAGGGTTTGTATATATTTCTTGGGTGGCTATAATGAGAGTTGTGCTCATTGGGAACTTCAGTCAAAACATTGTTGCTTTTTTCGCCAGACCTGCTGGGGAAATCTTTTCTTCACATCAGCATGACTTGGAGATGGGAGAGAGGTTCCTGGGAAGGTGGGAATGATTGCAGCTGTTAAGTATTCATGTATGTCCTGGTTTTGGCTGGGATAGAGTTAATTTTCTTCCTAGTAGCCTAGTAGCTGGTATAGTGCTGTGTTTTGGATTTAGGATGAGAATAATGTTGATAACACACTGATGTTTTGGTTCTTGAGCCGGGCTTGCACTACAAGTCAAGGACTTTTCAGCTTCTCATGCTGCCCTGCCAGCGAGTAGGCTGGGGGTGCACGAGAAGTTGGGAGGGGACACAGCCAGGACAGCTGACCCCAACTGACCAAAGGAATATTCCAGACTGTATGACATCATGCTGAACAATAAAACTGGGGGGAGTTGGCCAGGGGGTGGTGGCCTGCTGCTGGGTGTCTGGCTGGCAATGGGTCAGCAGGTGGCAAACAATAGCACTGTGCATCACTTGCTTTATATATTCTTTTATCATAATTATTATTTTCCCTTGCTTTTCTGTCCTATCAAACTGTCTTTATCTCAACCTACAAGTTTTACCTTTTTTCTGATTCTTTCTCGCATCCCACTGCAGGGGAGTGTGTGAACAGCTGCATGGCGTTTATCTTCCTGCCAGGTTAAACCACAACAGTCCATTTTGGCACCCACCATGGGGCATGAAGGGTTGAGATAATGACAGAGCTGACCAGAGCATGTTAAAACAAATTCGTTATAAGCATTTCTTATATTAGTTTAATAGTCACTGGTCACAAAGTTGATTTATTTGCGTTCAGAGCTGTTGTGCTTGTTCTCAAGAGTCATGTTATGTAACACTTGTTACATATGTATATGTTCCCTGTTGTGCTGTTTGTCATCTCTGGGGGCTGGATTATGGTTATCATTTTGCTGTACTGCGTAACACTGGTTTATGGTACAATAAATTACTGGTCGTCAGGCTAATCTGGTATTTGTATTCAGCATTGCTGTCATCTCCATACTTTGGGAACCATATCTAAGAAACTATTAATAATTACACTCTACCTTTTCTCTTCAGAGAGCCAATCTATGGTGGACATAAGAGGAAACACTTTCCCTTGCTCCTTCACCTTTCCCTTCTCCTCCAGGCTAGTTACAATAGCTGTTGAGAATTTTGAATATCCTTGGGATGTTCAAACCAGCATGGTCCTATTCCTATGTCTCCAGACTGTGTTTTCTGTGTTGTTTAAGGTTAATCAACTATTTAAGAATACCACCCAGAGACCTGCCCCAAGGTTCAATAGTTATGAGTGGCAGGGTGTGTGGGCTAGTACCTAGGACAGTGGACACATCCAGTGTTTTGGAATTCACCTCTGAACAAGTGCAGAATTCTGAAAAACTAGTAAAATTTTTGGAAAAAGTATGCTGTCACCCTTGCAACTCCAGAGAGACACAAATCATTGCAATGTGGTAGGGCCTGGCCCATGCCTGTTGAGCCCTGTTCAACACTATTCAGTATCCTCAAGGGGAAGAGAAGGTCTCTGGATCTGATGACAAAGCAACAGGCCCTGGGTCTACTCCAACCCCAGTGACAGGCACTGCAGCTGAACCAAAGGACGAACCATTGCCAGTATTAGTTGCCCCTATACACAAGAAGAAATATTGGATGCAAAAGTCAGCTCATTTAGAAAGGGAAGAAACTCCTACTAAGAAGGGGAAGGAGGAAGCAGAGGAAAAGGCAGGCTTCTCCAAAGCAGGGCCATCATGAGAAGAGGAGGAGAAAGAGGCAGAACTCATAAATGAGGCAGTAACCACCTAACCTCTATTGCTGAATGAGCTGAGGCAGATGAAAAGATTTCAGCTGCCATCTAAGCGAGCACATTGTCACCTGGCTGTTCTGATGGTGGGATAACAGGGCCAAGCAGCCTGGAACAGAGGGTAGGGAAGCCAAGCAGCTGGGATCCCTTTCTAGGAAAGGGGCATTGACAAAGCAATTGGAAAAATGGCACAAGCCCTCAGCCTCTGGAGGCAATTGCTGCCAGGCATGAAGGAAAGGTATCCCTTCAAGGAAGATGTTTTATGTCACCCAGGCAAGTGGACCACCATGGAGAGAGGTATCCAGTACCTTAGGGAATTAACCATGCTCGAGGTGATTTATGGTGACCTGGACAATGAGCAGTTACCCACAGACTCAGATGAAGTCAAGTGCTCACTGCCTATGTGGAGGAAGTTTGTATGGAGCATACTACTGTCATGTGCCAACTCATTGGTGGTAAAGTCCTGGAAAGAAGGCGAGGGACAAACAGTGGATGAATTGGCTGGCCAGCTCTGGCAACATGAAGAAAGTCTCTCTACCTCCCTACAGGCCTGTATCTCAACTGTGGAGAAACTGTCCTGGGAGTTCCAGCAATTCAAAGAGGATATGTCCTACTCCCCCCCCACCCATACAGACCAGTATTAGGTGTAAGCATTCCTCCACTCAAGAAAGAGGATATAGTGGGTACACACCATGGGCCACCCTGTGGTTTTACCCATGTAACCACAGAAAGGACATGAGGAAGTGGGATGGAAAATCTACCTCAACCCTAGAGGCACAGGTATGTGAATTGCAAAAAAAGCAATCAGAAAAGGGGGTTCTTCTGGGAAAATTGCTGCTCCGGTTTCCAGTAGGCAGTTCTCCAGACAGAGTAGAAGGGCTGATTTTACTTCCAGTCTTAATAAAGGGACTTCTGATTTGTATTTACAAGAAGTGAGTAGTGAATAACATGACTAGGATTAGAGTCATGTTAGGTCCTGCCTCCAGCCAGGTGGAGGAAAGGGACAACCAGGTTTAATGGACTGTGTGGAATTGATGGGCTGGCACATCAGACCCATAAGGCTCTAGTGGACACAGTGTATCCTAATGCCATCAAGCTATAAAAGGGAAGAACCCATCTGTATTTCTGGAGTGACAGGGGGATCCCAAGAGGTGACTATCGGAGGCTGAAGAAAGCCTAACTGGGAATGAGTGGCAAAAGCACCCCATAGTGACTGGCCTAGAGGCTGTGTGCATCCTTGGCACAGACTGTCTCAGGAGAGGGTATTTTAAGGACCCAAAGGGGTATCGATGGGCTTTTGGTATAGCTGCCTTGGAGATGGAGGAAATTAAACAGCTGTCTACCTTGCCTGGTCTCTCAGAGGACCCTTCTGTTGTGGGGTTGCTGATGGTCAAAGAACAACAGGTGCCAACTGCTACCACAACAATGCACCAGCAGCTATATCACACCAAGCAAGACTCTGATTCCCATCCGTAAATTGATTAATCAACTGGAGAGTCAAGGACTGATCAGAAAGACTCATTTACCCTTTAACAGTCCCATATGACCAGTGCGAAGTCTAATGGACAGCGGAGACTAACAGTAGACTATCATGGCCTGAATGAAGTCACACTGCTGCTGAGTGCTGCTGTGCCAGACTAGCAAGAACTTCAAGCATGTCCTATATGAAAAGTTGCAGAAACTGCTGAAGGAGAAGGTGAATTGAGACAATTTGCAGAAATGAAGGCCATTCAGCTAGCTTTAAGACACCGCTGAATGAGAAAAGTGGCCAATGCTCTATCTCTGTACTGACTCATGGATAATGCCAAATGCGCTGTGGGGCTGTTTACAGCAATGGAAGCAGAGCAACTAGCAGCAACAGATGTAAACCCATCTGGGTTGCTGCACTGTGGCAAGGTAGTGTTGCCCAGGTAGAGAACCTGGTTGTAAAAGTACATCAGGTGGATGCTCACGTACCCAAGAGTCAGGACACTGAAGAACATCAAAACAACCAGCAGATGGATCAGGCTGCTAAGATTGAAGTGGCTCAGGTGGATCTGGACTGGCAACATAAGAGTGAATTATTTATACCTCAGTGGGCCCATGATACCTCAGGCCATCAGGGAAGAGACACAACATGTAGATGGGCTCATGAACGAGGGGTGGACTTGACCATGGACACTATTGCACTGGTTATCCATGAATGTGACACATGTACTGCAATCAAACAAGCCAAGCGGTTAAAGCCCCTGTGGTATGGAGGGTGATGGCTGAAACATAAATAAGGGGAAGTCTGGCAGACTGACTATATCACACTCCCACAAACCTGCCAAGGCAAGCACTGAGTGCTTACCATGGTGGAAGCAACCACCAGATGGCTGGAAACATATTCTGTGACCCATGACACTGCCTGGAATACTATCCTGGGCCTTGAAAAGCAAGTCTTATGGTGACATGGCACCCCAGAAAGAACTGAGTCAGACGACGGGACTAATTTCCGAAACAACCTCATAGACACCTGGCCCAAAGATTATGGCCTTGAGTGGGCATACCACATGCCCTATCATGCACCAGTCTCTGGGAAAATTGAATGATACAATGGACTGTGAAAGACTACACTGAGAGTAATGGGTGCTGAGACATTCAAACATTGGGATACACATTTAGCAAAAACCACCTGGTTAGTCAACACTAGGGTGTCTGCCAATCTAGTTGGCCCTGCCTGATCAAAACTTGCATGTACTGTAGAAGGAGATAAAGCCCCTGTAGTGCACAACAACAATATGCTAGGGAAGACAGTCTGGGTTATTCCTGCCTCGAGCAAAGGCAAACCCATCCATGGGGTTGCTTTTGCTCAAGGACCTGTGTGTGCTTGGTGGGTGATGCTGAAGTATGGGGAAGTCTGATGTGTGCCTCAAGGGGATTTGATTTTGGATGAGAGTAGCCAATGATTTGAACTCTATAATGTTAATTGCTATATAATACTGTATGTCATCAATACTATGATTGCTATATGCCATATCAACAGTATTGCAGTAAGAATTACCTAGATTAATGAAGAATGGATTCTGGTGAAACTGAGAAAAGTGCAGCAATGATAGAAGCAGACAAGCGCAGCAGTGATGGAAGCAGAATTGGCTTCAGCATGCAACAATCCAACACCACACACCATCTCTCTTGCCCTAAAGGACTGTTCTGACAAATGGAGCCTGAAGTAATGGGCTAAATGAACTCAACAGACATTTTAGAGGGATGGCCCATACACTAAGGCAATGATATCTGTGTGTATATATCAAAAGATGGGAAAGGTGATGGTGATTAATTGGGGTATATTAGCAAGTGTGGAACCTGGGCATGATATAGATGGTATAGAATAAGGGGTGGATATTGTCCTCATTAGCTGCCTGCTGGGTTAAACCACAACAATGTAGAACTATATTTTATTATTGCATTTTTCTTAATGAATTCATTACTAACTTTAAAACAAAATCTTTTTTTTTTTGCTATTTTCACCCTAAAAATGTTTGATATGAGACCAGCTAATCTGAAGAATGTGTACCTTTGGAGTAATATCTCAGATTATAGTATTGGGTGTACAGATAATAAGCTGAAGATTCAGCCATCTGGTTCTGATTTGGGGAAGTGAGGAGCTGAGGTGCCAGGAGCACTGCAAATCCTTGGGCTTATGAAGTGGTGCTCTCTTGGGGAATTATTTACCATGTTGCATATTTTCTCACATATTGATGAAGAACAAACTGAAAGTAGGTGCAACACCCAAAACTTTTTCAGATATTTATTATGAGAAAAAAGGGAAAACTCACCACTGAGAGTTAATTCCTTTATGTTTGAACCAACTGTTTTAAAATGCATACTGAAACCAGTAAATAGTATGTTTTTCACCGTCCTGGTTTTGGCTGGGATAGAGTTAATTTTCTTCCTAATAGCTGGTGTGGTGCTGTGTTTTGAGTTTGGTATGAGAAGACAGTTGATAACACACTGATGTTTTCAGTTGTTGCTAAGTAGTGTTTAGACCAAGTCAAGGATTTATCAGCTTCTTATGCCCAGCCAGCAAGAAGGCTGGAGGGGCACGAGAAGTTGGGAGAGGACACAGCCAGGGCAGCTGACCCAAACTGGCCAACGGGGTATTCCATATGATGGGATGTCATGCCCAGTACCTAAACTGGGGGGAGTGGGGCTGGGGGGATCACTGCTTGGGAACTAACTGGACGTCAGTTGGTGGGTAGTGAGCAATTGCATTGTGCATCACTTGTTCTGTATATTCCAGTTCTTTTATTATTACTATTATTATTCTTGTCAGTTTATTATTGCTATTATTAGAATTATTAGTTTCTTCCTTTCTGTCCTACTAAACTGTTCTTATCTGAATTAATGAGTTTTACTTTTCTTTTTTTTCCCAGTTGTCTGTCCCATCCCACTGGGTCGGGGGGAAGGGAGCAAGTGGCTGCATGTTGCTTAGTTGCTGCCTGGGGTTAAACCACAACACTCACATATTTGAAAAGGAAAAACAGACTGAAAATTAAAGCTATTTATAAAATTTTGATTTATTTGCTTAAGCCCAATGTAACTCACATCCTGCTTTATTTGATCTGATGCATCATTTTAATTCATTTATTTGGGGGGGGGGGAATATTTTGAATGGAAATTTGCCTGAAAATGAATGGTTCCTAGTTATGGTGATGTGCAATTTAACTCAGTTCTAACTGGTTTGCAGTTAAATATGGCTCATAATTTTTTTTAATGACAATAAATTGTATTTTTAAAGTTTTTAAGCTCTAAAAAGAATAAAGGATTTAGGCTGATTGTCTCACTCTTTAATGACATATAGCACAAACTGCAACAAGCTAACAAAACTACTAGAAAGAGCATTGAAGGCATGGTTATTGTTTCATATACCCTACTATATAAACAAAAAACTGTCCATTCAATCTATCATTTTGTTACAATCCAACTATGCTTCTCAAATAGATACGTGAGTAAATTTATAAACTTTATAAACACTTTGAAGCTATAACCAGCCCTTTAACATACAATTCTAAAACAATTTTGCTATAAACATACTCGTTCAAAAATTTCATTTCTAATTCTATGGTACGAACTATAATTCTAAACAGCAATGCAAATATGGTGAAAGAATAGTTCTGCTCTTTAGGTGTGTTCTGTACAGCAATTAATTAAAACAGGATTTAGGCAAATCCACCTTGACAGAAATATGTCTTCATCTACATGCATAATTGGAATATTGACAGATTCTTATTGTTTCCTCTTACAAGATGAAACATAAGTAAATATGTAAGTAGACTATATTATATATACTATAATAAACAATAACAACAAAACTATTAACAACAACAATAATACACATAAAATACTTACTGTTTCCAAGGAGTAAAGAAAAAAGTGGTACGAAACTCTCAATGTCAAGAAAGTGGATTCCAAAAGTAATTAGCTGTCTTAATGGGTTTCAATCTTGTCTGCATTTGATGGATATTTTTATCTCTCTATCTTTCCAATCACTTTTTTTGCAACAGTAATTGAAATAAATATTTGAAGCAAATATCATTCAGTCATTTTTAGGCTACTTATATATAGTGAACTCAGTAGCAACTTTATAAGCATTTGTAGTTTATAAGCATAGGAGTTTATTCTAACACACTGCAAAATATATAGAATGTAATTCTCAGGTACCTTAAATGACAGTCTTTGTTAACGATTATATTTTAATCAGTTCTGTATAGATTAACATAAGGCAAGTTATGCTATGTATAACTTTCTTTGAATAATTCCTTATTATACAAAGCAAATGTTTTAGTATCTAAAGACTCATACATGAAGGTACCTGTCAACCCACATGGAAGAGTTTCTTGTGAACCTAAGAGTGTAATGGTATATCATAAGAAGCTAATAATAGGCCATGAAGGATGGATGTGGTTGGAAAATAAGTAATTTTCTGGTCTTGATGTCATACATGTCTTTAAATTTAATAGTCAATGATGAGAGAGAAGACAGTTTAGTTCTCAGGCCTGAGATACTAATTCTCCTGTAATGTTTCATGAAGCCGCATGAAACTTTTAAAAGTTAACTAAATTCAACTATTTAATTTAGTTTAAATGTTTATTGTACACTAAATACATAACCTTTTTAATAAGATTTAATAAAGTTAAAAAGTAATACCAAACTTATCTAGTTGCCTTATAATTAACCCAACCATGCCAGCAATAAATGTACTTTTGCTCTGTAATTGATAAATTAAACTTACAAGAGTTTTAGGATTTAACTGATGTTTAACAAAATAAGTGTGGTGGGTTGATTGGATATCAATTAATTGCCAAAAATTAGCATGTTAATTGGCATTTATTTAAGTATAGTGGTAGCTATCTAGTCAGTTGCTCATTAAAATACTTAAACCATTCCTTTCAATTTATAAGAATGAAATTATACTTTTATTACCTACTTCATTTTTAGGTAATTATATGGCAAGTAAATTTATTTCTCTTATTTATTGAACCTCAGTAGTAACAACTGATCCTTTATTAGCAGTGAGATAGCCTTTTAGCAAAAGCACGTTAATGGTGTTTGTTTGGCACCACATGTACTCTAAAACTCACCAAAGTCCGCATTTGCACGTCCCGGTAGTGAACAGTGTCTCCTCTTTGTCATGAGTTTCTTTTCTTTTTCTCTTCCTTCCATCTGATATTTCTATTTCTTTTCTGGAAACCACGTCAACATGCATGAAACAATCAGATGACATAGCCTGTATAGACATTGTCAGCATGTATATATATCATAGGGGAAGGCAGGGGCAGTGGCCCAGCCTCCCTAAGCCCTGGGAGCTGCTGTTGGCTGTGGCCATAGAAGAAAGCACTATCTTCCTTTTTTACTCTGTGTACATCAATCTTAATTTTAAATGAGCTACAAAGCATCATAATAAAACTGTCAAAAAATTTATTAAACCATGCAAGTTTTGGAAGACAACTGATACTGTATATGCAATTTTGTTAGAATATTGGAATAATCTCTATTCAATAGTGGCCATAAGTAAACATATTTAAAAACTGTGAATTGAACCACAATATCCTGTTTAAGAGAGCAGTAAATCAGCCTCCATGTTTTGAGACATAGTAAGATGTTTGGTTATTACAGAGATTTGATCCTATTATCCCAATTTAGATTATCTTAAGATATTCTTAAAGATATTACTTCGACTCTATCAGTGTTGAAGTGATGTTAAGATGGTATACTTTACACACTGAAGGGGAAGAAAAATGTGTAAGGAGCTATGAAGTGAGCAAGCCCTTTCCATGTTTCTCTCTCTTGACAGGTAAATGGCAAATATAGCACCTGTTCAACTTGGAGATGGTCAGTATAAATATATTCCTCAGGCTTTGATTCTATGGGCCAATCTGAAGATGATAAAAAAGAAGATGCCTTAATGCAAATTTGTATATCAGTGACAAATTCACCCTGGTGGTTTCTAAGTGGAAAACTGACAATTCAGCTTCTACACACAATGCATCGTCTTCTTCTTTTTCATCTAGAGATGTATTTCCATAGAATTGATATCTGTATAAATAATATTAACAAATCATGGGAATACTCACTGCCAATACCTGCATAGCTAATACTTGCATTTTTTTAATTGATTTTTATGTTTGATGAAACACCTAGTCTAGACCAGAAAATAAACAATCTTTGACTGATTAGCTGTGTGTTGGATCTGCCTGGCAAGGTTTTGGTAATGGGGGAGCTACAGGGGTGGCTTCTGTGAGAAGCTGCTGGAAGCTTCCCCTCCAAGACAGACCTGCTGCTGGCCAAGGCCAAGCCCATCAGCAACGGTGGCAGTGCCTCTGGGAGAAAAGATTTAAGAAGGGGACAAAAAACCTGTGCAACAGCAACTGCAGCTGGAGAAAGGAGTGAGAAATGTAAGAGAAAGAACCCTGCGGCACTCCAGGTGAGTGCAGAAGGAGGGGCAGGAGATGCTCCAGGCACCAGATCAGAGATTCCCCTGCAGCCTGTGGGGAAGACCATGGTGAGGCAGGCTGTCCCCCTGCAGCCCAGGGAGGTCCATGGGGGAGCAGATACTCACCTGCAGCCCAGGGAGACAAGGCCCCATGCTGGAGCCGGTGGGTGCCCAAAGTAGGCTGTGATGCCATGGGAAACCCGCGCTGGACCAGGCTCATGGCAAGACCTGTGGCCTTATGGAGAGAGGAGCCCATGCTGAATCAGATTTTCTGGCAGGACTTGTCACCTCACGGGGAACCCGCGCTGGAGCAGTCTGTGAAGAACTGCAGCCCATAGGAAGAGCCCATGTTGGAGAAGTTCCTGGAGGACTGTCTCCTGTGTGAGTAACACCATGCTGGAGCAGGGGAAGAGTGAGGAGTCCTCCCTCTAAGGAGGAAGGTGTGGACGAGACAAGGTGTGATGAAATGCCCCCAACCCTGCTTCCCTGTTCCCCTGCATCACACAAGGGGAGGTGGTAGAGAGTTTTGGAGTGAATTAGAGCCTGGGAAGAAGTGAAGGGTAGGGGGAAGCTGTTTTAAGATTATTTTTTTTTATTATTTTTATTTCTCATTACTCTACTTTAATTTGATTGGTAGTAAATGAACTAATTTACCGAAACTGAGTATCTTTTGCCTGTGACAGTAGCTGCTGAGTGATCTCTCTGTCCTTATCTCTACCTATGAGCCTTTCACTGTATTTTCTCTCCACTGTCCAGCTGAGGAGGGGAGTGATAGAGTGGCTTTGGTCAGCATCTGGCATCCTGTCTGAAGCAACCCACCACAAGCAGTTAATTGCTTTTTGTCTTTCTAACAAATTTTCAAAGCTCATAACCTTTTGGAATTACTGCCAAGCATGGTCCAGAAATGTCTTCAGGCAAACACTCAAAAATGTGGTATCTGAGAATTTCTTCATTCACATTGTCAAGAAAGGTGCAGAGAAAAGCATACAATTTACAAATAAGCTGCTTTATTAATTATATCACTTCAAGTTTAGAATGTTTTTCATGTTCATATTTGTAGAGATATATGACGTATGCAATGTATTTTTGCCTGTTTACTTGTGCCTTGGCTGCACATACTGTATGTAAGTCACTAAACTGCTTGGACTTTGTCTGGGCTGATAGTTCCTGCCAATAAAAAATTCAGATACAGGTCTTCAGGGCACTTCATTTTTAGATATAGCTTACAGGCAGTTTGGATAAATTTGGATCTTTTATCCTACAAAGTACTCAGGTATTTTTACAGGGCTTTGGCCTAGTATGTGTTGCCAGTAGGCAAAATGTATTCACATGCTCTCATGCCAAAGACAGCATGCTAAGGGCATGAGATCTGTGTCCTAAATGTATTTAAAAGCACCACTCTCACATTTTAAAGTATGTTGGAACCTTTTCCCCACCCTCATTTCATATATACATAGAAAAAAATACTTTTTAGAATCAAGAACAGCTGCAAAATATTTATTAGGAGCTATGAAATTGAACCATGGACGATTCACCCTGTAATATTTGGCCTGGGGGCCGTGATTGCTCCTCAGGACAAATGCCTTCATGAACATAGATGAGGAATTGGCAGCACAATACCTCGGTGCCAAGAGAACTTACAAGTTAGATGGGTCTATGGCATCTGTAGATGTTTGCCTCCAGGCATTAGAAGAAATAGATAGTGTTTATGGAGCATAAGTATTGTCTCATGGAATTTGAATCTGGAGCTTAGGGACTGAACTTTGAATTTTGATGCAAATTGCTTTGAAATGTCATTTAAATTTTTAACTCTTGTAAATTTTGTTTGATCCTCAGCATTGTCTAACAGATTTTTTTGTATTTTTCCACTTATTTCATATGTTATGTCTTTTAGTTCAAATACTTATTTCTATTGCCTATTTCCATTTCAGCATGTAAAAATTTACACTTTAAGGAAGACTACAGATGTACTAGAGTTCACATTATTTCTTTATCTAAATTCTCTTAGATCATTGTCTCTTCATCAAATTTTAGTGCATTTTGAGAATGGATTAATGCAAAGAATATAGAGGTCAGAAGGACTCTTACTACTGATTTAAAAGGAATTTTAAATCACTCCATAGATAAATGAGCAAAGAACCTGCATTTTATGATCCATAAGGATCACTGAGTAGCCAGCTTGTAAATAATGCATTTTTATTTCTCCACAAAGGTGAGTGTGCAAAACCATGGAGTTGGAAGGAACTGTAGGAAATACTCCAATCCATTCTGTTATAAACATTTATTTACAAGGTCTTTGCCTAGGCTTTTCCTCAAGACCTCTAGTAATGGAGACTACCACCTCTCCAGGATAGCTTTTACCCAGAAAAAGTAATTTTTGTTGTTGTTAATAGCCAACTGGAACTTGACTTCCCAAAATAAACCCTTTATTTTACTTTCTAGCTACTAAAATACACACACACACAAAGATTATATAGCAACTTTCTCTATGTGTGGAGAATCATTAGTGACATTAACAATAGTAATATTTGGCTTTACATTCTAGTATCACATAATTGCTTAGTTATAGCAGAACTGAGCTCGTAAGCAGTAGCTGGAGGATTTTGGGAAAAAAATGAAAACTTCTCTCTAGACTTTGACCTTGACTCAGAACATTGTCTGAAGTGTTGCCTAAAGAAAAAGTGGAAATTTAGATGAAAATTCAGTATCTACTCTACCTCATCAATGGTTTTCTCATTTAAATAGCTAATCAGTTTATACTGTGTTCTGATTTCAGCTGGGATAGAGTTAATTTTCTTCCTAATAGCTGGTGTGGTGCTGTGTTTTGAGTTTGGTATGAGAAGACAGTTGAT
>JANZLQ010000008.1:21864061-21876697 GCA_026212715.1 Elanus axillaris
TTCCAGCAGCTTCTCACAGAAGCCACCCCTGTAACCGCCCCCCGCTACCAAAACCTTGCCACAGAAACCCAATACAATCATATACAATTACAGCATTATAGAAAAGTACATCTGTTATGCACTGACACTCAAAGCTGGGTGACTAATTTATTAAAGGATGGAAATTATAGAAAAGGTTACAGTAATCTTATGTTCCTCCTGATGCTGGGAACCCTGGTTGTTGCAGCATCAGACAAGCCCTTCCTCATGAATCATGGCACACCGTGTAGAGTTCCTATCCGTGCTGAGGTTCATCAGCTCTAAGTTCACTAGTATGCTTACAGGGTGTTGTTTACAATACAGACATTAGTCACTGATAGGAGTCACATTTGCAATGTGGACTTAGCTTTGAATAGTCCCTTGGATAGTGCATTCCAATACCCTTATCTTCATAAAGCTATAGTTCCCAAATGGGTGCATATAATATTTCAGGTGGAGAAGACAATGCATTATGCATACAGTTATGACTGAATACATTTGTGATGTGCTGACCTTGGCACCTTCCAGCTGCCCACTCAGTCAGTCTCCCACTCCCCCTCCTCGACGGGACAGGAGAAGAAAATAAGATGAAAAAGCCCTTGGGTCAAGATAAAGTCAGGGAGATCACTTAGTAATTATCATCATAGGCAACACAGACTTGACTTGGGGAAAGTTAATTTAATTTATTACCAATTAAAATAGATTTTGACACTGAGAAACAAAGACAAAACCTCAAAAACCTTCCCCTCACTCCCACCTTTTCTCAAGCTCAATTTCACTCCTTCATTCCCCACTCATCTACTTCCACATCCTGAGAGGTGCAGGGGAGAATGGCAGGTTACAGTCAGTCCATAACAGCTCCTCTCTGCTGCTTTCCTCTTCATGCTTTTCCCCTGTTCCAGTATGGATCCTCTCCATGGCGTGTAGCCCTTCAGGAAAAATCTGCTGCATGGTGGGGTCCTCCATGGTCTACTGTTCCTTCTGGGCATATCTGCCTGCACTGGAGTGATCCTTTCCACAGGCTGGATTGTGGATAACTGCTCCACTGTGGTTGTCTCCATAAGCTGCAGAGAGATATCTACTCCACCATGGCCTCTTCCAGGGGCTGCAGTGAAAACCCTGCTCTGGCACCTGGAGCAACTCTTCCCACTCCTTCTTCTCTCACCTTGGTATTGGTTGTTCCTTCCTTTTTTTTTTCTTCACTTCTCACTGCCTGTCCATCATTTTGCCCTTTCTACAGTGTTGTCCCCAAGACACCATCTCCACTCACATCGCTACATCCCCTTCCAGCTTCTTGTGCTCCCCCAGCCTACTTCCTGGTAGGACAGCATGAGATGTAGAAAAGACCTTGACCCTGTAAACACTGTTCAGCACTAACCAAAACATCCCTGTGTTATCAACACTGCTTTCAGGAAAAATCCAAAGCACAGCACCACACAAGCTGCTATGAAGAAAATTAATTCTATATCCCAACAAAAACCAGAACATCTGGCTTAGCATATGTAGAGATGTATCATTTCCACTTTATACCATTTTGCATTTTCCCAAACTTATAGTTGGTATTTGGACAGCCATTGGAGGACAAGTAATTGGACAATAAGAGCAATGCCTTCAAGGTCATGTCACCTGTTCAGCTTTTATGAGTGTCAAATATGCAGATAAAAGTAGAATTTCAAAAGGGGTATAATTTTGAGTCAGTGTAGAGGTGTTGAGACTAGAACCTAAGAAGGATCTGCCTCCCCTCATGCCAAAGCCTCCAATGGGCATAGTATCATAGAATCATAGAATAATTTGAGTTCGAAGGGGCATTAAAGACTATCTAGTTCCACCCCCTCTGCCATGGTCAGGGACACCTTCCACTAGATGAAGTTGCTCAAAGCCCCGTCCAACCTGGCCTTGAACACTTCCAGGGATGGGGCATCCACAACTTCTTTGGGCAACGTGTTCCAGTGCCTCACTACCCTCACACTAAAGAATTTCTTCCTTACATCTAAATCTAAATCTACCCCTCTTTCCGTTTAAAGACATTATCCCTTGTCCTATCACTACATGCTCTTGTAAAAAAATCCCTCCTCATCTTTCCTGTAGGCCCCTGTTAGGTACTGGAAGGCTGCTATAAGGTTTCATCAGAGCCTTCTTTTCTCCAGGCTGAACAACCCCAACACTCTCAGCCTGTCTTCAGAGGAGAGGGGCTCCAGCCCTCTGATCATCTTCGTGGCCCTCCTCTGGACCTGCTCAAACAGATCCATGTCCTTCTTATGTTGGGGGTCCCAGAGCTGAATGCAGTACTGCAGGTGGGGTCTCATGAGAGCAGAGTAGAGGGTGAGAATCACCTCCCTCGACCTTCTGGTCATGCTTCTTTTGATGTAGCCCAGGACAAGGTTGGCTTTCTGGGCTGTGAAAGCACATTGCCAGGTCATGTTGAGCTTTTCATCAACCAACACCCCCAAGTCCTTCTCTGCAGGGCTGCTCTCAATCCATTCGCTGTCCAGCCTATATTTGTGCTTAGGATTGCCCTGACCCATGTACAGGACCTTGTACTCGGTCTTATGGAACTTCATAATGTTCACACAGGCCCACCTCTCAATCCTGTCAAGGTCCCTCTGGATGGCATCCTTTCCCTCCAGCACCACACAGCTTGGTGCCTTTGGCAGACTTGTTGAGGGTGCACTCAATCCCACTGTCCATGTTGCTGACAAAGATGTTAAACAGCACCAGTCCCAATACCCACCCCTGAGGAACGCCACTCATCACTGGTCTCCACTTGGACGTTGAGCCGTTGACAGCAACTCAGATACTAGGACTCACAATTCAAAAGGTTTATGGGCCAATCTGGGCCCTAAAGCCACAGCATGTGAGGCGACCTGTTTAGCTTGTACAAAAGTTGCTTTTTTCCTTTTTCTCCAATTCAAAGTGAGCCTTTTCCCTGCATATATTGCACAAGAGCCAAAAGATTTGTGTGAGATGGGGGAGAAATTCTCTCCAATAATCCAGGACTCCAATAAAGTTTTAGACCTCAGTTTTATTTTGGGGGTTCAGCCATATGTAAGTGGGTACTTCAGGCATCATGGGACAGGGTCGCAGCCAAACAGGACCCTTGTGTCTTTTTTGGATTGATCTCCCATTTATGTTTTTGCATGATGTCTACAATATTGCTGTTTTTCACACTTCCTGCTCAGTGGGCCCAGTAATGATAGTAACATTCATGTAATGGAAAAATTTACAAGCTAGAGAGATGTTATTGTCCTCCAGATGTTCTGCCACTAGCCTGTGGCAGATAGTAGGGCTATGCAAATACCCCTGAGGCAGGACAGTGAAAGTATATTGTAGTCCTTCCCAAGAAAAGGCAAATTGTTCTTGGGATTCTGCAGTAATGGATATGCTGAAGAAAGCATGAGCCATATCAGTCACAGCATGCCATGTTCCAGCTTCTATCTCAATGCATTTGAGTAGTGTCACAATGTTTGGGACAATTGCAGCCATGGGAGACACTGCTTTATTTATTAGCTGGTAATCTACAGTCATGCATCAGGAACCATCTGGCTTCTTTATAGGCCAAATAGGACTATTAAAGGGAGAGTGGTATGCCAGATAATACCCATCTCCAACAATAGTTTAACTATCTGAGTGATTTCAGCATGCCTCCCTGGGTAACTGATACTGTTTCAAGGCTACTGGGTTTGGAGGTGGCAGTAAAACAACTGGTGCAGTAAAGTACTTAGCCTACCAAAATAACCTGATTTCCTAAAGAATATTTTCCACCTGGGGTAAAGAAGGTTTTACCCATCAAAATATACCCTATTATTTATCTGGGAACTTCAGTCATGCCTACTCAGGCAATAAGTCTTAAATATTTCCCAGTTGTAGGATGAGGTAGGCTTCATGGGATGGCTCTTCAGAACCACCATATGAATGTATAGCTATAAAGTGACTGTGGGGGTAATGGGAAGGAATCCTGTGAATCTCACTTACTTCAGCCCCTGTATATAAGAGATCTGTTGCTTGGGTTATTTTCCCATTCTAATTGATAACTAGTGGGATTTATCATCAATGATCCTCCTGTCCCACTCCAGCCACCTGGAGCACCTGGAGGTTTGCCATGGCTAATCAATCCTAACGTTGGTTTGGATATTGTTTTCGAAGCACAAGGGAGATTAGGTGCAGAGAAATCTTAGACTGTGTGGTTTCTTTCACCTCCTCCCTCTGACTAGCAAGGGGAGCCAAGGGTGTTATTAGACCAATACTACACATCTTTTGATGGCTTCTTTTTCAACTGCTTATATAGGTCCTAATGGTAGGGTATTGGCTTTCCATCAGCTTCCTTTTTAGGTGTACCTGCCTGGAGGAGTGCTAAAGAAATTTTCCTATGAGTCACTTTCTGTTTAGGTTTCTATGCATCTATAATGCACATTCTAAGACTTTTCTTTCTGGACTGGTATTTATCCAATAGTCCCTGTAGGAGGACGGCATCTGCAACAGTTTTTCTTTGGTCTCCAATAAGACAAAATGGTGGCCTTCAGTATGAAGAGGATGCCTGTGATCAAATATGAATGCATACCAGAGATGAATAATTTGGTAACAGGTCTCACAAAGCTGTAGGAATATATTTGCAGCTTCACAGCCAAAGGTATGCCCAGCCTCCTCCATGTACTTTCATGCAACTGATTTATGATCCCAATCAAAATGGGAGGTGTACTGTTGGAAAAGACCTTTATGATCATCAAGTCCAACCATAAACCTAACACTGCCAAGTCCAATATTAAACCATGTCTCTAAGCACCACATCTCTACATCTTTTAAATACCTCCAGGAATGGCAACTCAACCACTTCCCTGGGCAGCCTGTGCCAATGCTTGATAACCCTTTCCATGAAGAAATTTTTCCTCATACACAGTCTAAACCTCCCCTGGTGCAACTTGAGGTTGTTTCCTCTCATCCTATTACTTGTTACTTGGGAGAAGAGACTGACCCCTACCTCACTACAACCTCCTTTCAGGTAGTTGTAGAGATCGATAAGGTCTCCCCTCAGCCTCCTTTTCTCCAGGCTAAACAACCCCAGTTCCCTCAGCTGCTCCTCATAAGACTTGTGGTCTAGATGCTTCACCAGCTTCGTTGCCCTTCTCTGAACACACTCCAGCACCTCAATGTCTTTCTTGTAGTGAGGGGCCCAAAACTGAACACAGTACTCAAGGTGCAGCCTCACCAGTGTCGAGTACAGAGGGACGATCACTTCCCTAGTCCTGCTGGCCACAGAATTTCTGATACAGGCCAGTATACTGTAGGCCTTTTTCAACACCTGGGGACACTGCCGGCTCATATTCATCTGGCTATTGACCAATACCCCCAGGTTCTTTTCCCCTGGGCAGTTTTCCAGCCACTCTTCCCCAAGCCTGTAGCATTGCATGGGGTTGTTGTGACCCAAGCGCAGGACCCAGCACTTAGCCCTGTTGAACCTCATACAGTTGGCCTCAGCGCATCCAGCCTGTCCAGATCTCTCTGTAGAGCCTTCCTACCATCAAACAGATCAACACTCCAACATAGCTTGGTGTTGCCTGCAAACTTACTGAGGGTGCATTCGATACCCTCGTCCAGATAGTTGATAAAGATATTAAACAGAACTGGCCCTAATACTGAGTCCTGGGGAACACCACTTGTTACTGGCTGCCAGCTGGATTTAACTACATTCAACATTACCGTTTGGGCCCAGCCATCCATCCGGTTTTTAACCAAGTGAAGAGTACACCTCTCCAAAACATGAGCAGCCAGTTTCCCTAGGAGAATGCTGGGGGAAAGTGTCAAAGCCTGTACTAAAGTCCAGGTAAACAACATCCACAGCCTTTCCCTCATCCACTAAGCAGGTCATCTTGTCATAGAAGGAGATAAAGTTAGTAAAGGAGGACCTGCCTTTCATAAACCCATGCTGACTGGGCCTGATCATGTGGTTGTTCTGTACATGCTATGTGGTGTCACTCAGTATGATCTGCTCCATAATCTTCCCTGGTACCGAGGTCAGACTGACAGGCCAGTAGTTCCCCTGATCTTCCTTCCAGCCCTAATCGAGCCAGTCCCAGAAGGAACGAGTAACACTCCCCTGAGCCCCCTTCAGCTGTTGTGCAATCAAAAGTTTTTGCAATAACATGCTGAAATATAGTAACTCTCAAATGTTTAAATACACATTTTCCTCCCACCCACCCTGGCCCCAAGGTCCAAGATGAACAGCAGTCACTGCCTTAGACACCTGATTTTTGTCAATATAAATTAGCCAAAATTTTGAGCTCTCTGTATAATCACACAGAGGGATCATACACTGAGGGGTGTCTAAAGGACTTCTTTGGCTTACTTATCACCAGATGTGGGGCAGAGGGAGATTTCCCATTCTGATCCTCTGACCCTTTGGTCCACTCCTCTTTAGAATGTTCCAAATAACTCCATCGTAATTATAATCTGGGAGTAGAATCTCCTGAACTCAGGGTCAAGTGGCCCCTTCCTCCTGTCCAGAACATGGATTTTCCTCTCCAGCACCCCTATGCACTTTTTTGTCTGTTGTTCATATTTGTCTTTACATTGTTGCACTAAAGTGCCCCACAGCTGCCAGAGGCAAGTTAACAACTATGCACTTTGCAAATCCTGCTGCCTTTTCTCCACATAGATGACCTGGTTTTCTAAACACTTTAAAATGTCAGTGCGGGTCTGAAAAGATGATAAGTCCTTTTGTTTTTCCCAAATCACTGGAGGAGATACCCAAGGTAATCTCTGTGCTACTCATCTCCACACTTGTGTGCAAGGCCAGCTAGGCACCCACTCAGGCTTTACTCTGCTATTGCTTTTCCAAAAGAACATTTCTTACTGACCTCCTACCAACTACTGATGTTTTTCCACTGAGGAGGTGTTGGTTCCTTTGGAATCTTAGTAAGCAAGGCACTAACACTCAAAGCTGGTTAACCAATTTATTGTGTAAAGGATGGAAAGTATAGAAAAGGTAAAAACAATCTTACATGCCTCTTGATGCTAGGAATCATGGTTGTTGCAGCACTGGATAAGCCCCTCTTTGATTGCTATCACATTTTCTATAATTGCCATCCTTTGCTCCGTAAATTAGATGGGCAGCTTTGAGTTACAGTATCTTTCTTACTGAGATCCCAAAAGAACTGACACCTCCTGAGCTAAAACCACTTGCAATAGTTGTTAATATTGTTGATTTTCTTTCTCTTATATGTTCAACACTTAAGTGGATATATAAATTATTTAAAGATAATAATTTAGTCCTCTTTCACATCTGGAGACTACATAAGTCATTATAGGTAGGAAATAGTGACATTGGCATCTGATGCCACTTTATAGTCTCTATGGTATCTTTACATCTTTATTAGCTTTTTAGTTTGTTCAGAAACTTTTTTTTTTTAGTAAATAGCTTAGATTTTATCCTCTTAGTACTGTGATTCTTGTCATGAAATAGTTTAAATGTATGCAAACTAGGTTCCTTTTGGAGAAATGTCACATTCACTCAATATTTTTTCAAACCCTTGAAATAAGATCACACAATTAGAGGTGTGTAGGGAACCCCTTTATTCAATCAGGAAATTCTCCTTCTTCTATGGCTAGCTGTTACACCCTTGGAAACCATTTCTTCTCTTCAAGAACAAGGTAAGGTATATTCCTTCACACTGCAAAAATGAAAACCAGCAGAGGTGTAAAAATGTCAAAGTTTTGCATTATGTTCAAGATGTAGTTTTAGTAGGCAGGAGGGTGGGGTTTTAGCAAGTTCTGAGTTCACTCTGAATGGTCATACCAAACTTCAGATTCTAGGTTTCAGGAACAGTAACTTTCATATTTTAAATACTTTGTACATTGTTTTGTATTTTGTTGCAAAAATGTTATGGTATGGTTGAGGCTTTTTCCACTCACTTTGGGTCCCTCATCCAAAAGATGAAAAAGAACATTAGCTGAGGCATTATCAGTTTTTACTGTCTATTCTTGATGACCATGTTGAACATGGAAAAAAAAAGATCTGAAACAGAAAATTCACTAAAGAAAGGGGAATTCTATTTTAAGCTGGTGCAAAAGTTTGGAATGTATATTCACTTAACAAAAAAAAATGTTACTGTAGAAGCTTATGCACTAGCACAGCTGACAGCAATAGAAAGACCTTTTGTGAGGAACACTTAGTATAGATCTCTTTGCTATGCAAGTCACCTTGGAGAAAATCCATTGTTTATTTTGTGCTAGTCTACTAATTCCCATTGATTTGTCACCACTCTTTCAACTGAAGTTGTAGGTGACTGGTTTTTAAACAGTCTTCTCTTTATAATAAGGTATTAACTTTACTGAAGGCATAGAAATAGTTTAAGCCATTTATTTAATTGAAAATGAGGGATTTAGCAATGCAAATAAATCCTGGCTTTTTAGTCTTGCGTTTCAATGATTATATACAGATACCTGTAAGGCCCTGATCAAAAAAATCTTTCAATGAATTTCAAGTCTCAAAAGAAGAATCTTTGAACAGATACGTTTGCCTTACCATAAACAAAGTAGCAGCCTTGTCAAACCAAGCTTCCAGATTTCTTGCCAATTGACTTGGAAGGGCAACTACTGAGGTAAAATAATGTTTTGCCCTGTAACTCCTTTAGATTCTGAGCCTGTCAACCAGGGTACAAGTAGGAACCAAATCCAGCTTTTAATTTAACTTTTAAAAAAAGTAAAATGTGTATAATGAATATTTCAACTCTAAGAAATACTTGGCAAGTGTCAAATTCATTTCATGGAAGTTATTGAACAATTATCAGGAACATTTTTTTTTACTCACTGCCAAACAATGGTAGGGCTGGAATTAAGTGTCTGTATGAAGTTAAAGGCTTTCAGCTATTTCTCAAAAGACAATGCAGAAGCAAACAAAGTTTCAAATATGTATGGGATGAAAAAGAATAAGAAATTTGGAACTCAGGAAAAGAAAATCATAGATACATAATTGTTTACTTTATTAGCTTCACAGAAAATAAACACAGTCTGGGAAATATTAAGTGGAAAGTAAAGGTACCTTGTTGCAGAGGAATTGAACTTTGGATGTCTGTGGAATATGGGAAGCTAGAAGAGTATTTGAGTCTCCCACAAGGATGTACAGGAAGAAGAGGAAACATAAGGTCTCAAAAGTTATGCCATATATGTCCTTCATACTTGAAACATATTTATGTCCAACAAAGGCAAGCTTTAAAATTATTTATTTATTAATTTTAAATGTTATTCTGCTTTGAGGACAATGATAACTTAAAAGGGTTTCTTTATGGATTGACTGAGCTGTTCATCATCTTCTAATGCTAATATAAACTTTGTTTCTGAATTTTGATTTAAAAAAGGATCATTTTGAAACCATTATATACTCTTGTCAATTGTTCTTTGACTATCATGCTAGTGAAATAGTGTTTACTACATGAATGCCAGAGATGTATTCCCCATCTGGGATCTCTTTCAAGGTGTTATTCATTACCTCTAAACCCCTCAGACTGAAATAAAATCACTGAATCGAAGCTTTTTAATGTATTTTTTTTTGCCCTGTACAATTTTATTTCTAATAAAAACTATCATATATTATTGTCTATTCATAAATACTTATCTTTAAATGAATGCGTTTTAAATTGTTAACAGGAACTTGGACATTTATAATAGAATCAGAAGGAATTCTCTTGGTAGGCATGTTCTCTTCAATCTTCCTCCTGAAATAAATGCAACATACTGAACACTGCACAACAATTTACGAATTGGAATGGTCAAAATTGTGGCTGACCACTGGGGACTCACAATGCAATGTGAACTATGTCTCCTTACTGGCAGACTCCATTAAATTTCTCTTCTTTTCCCTAGGAACAGATGTTCCAATACTTCTAACTTGTGACCTCAGGGATTAATTTACCTGAAAGTCAAAGTTAAAGGAGGTAGCAATTTAAGAGAGCTTAGTTACTGCAGCAGGTTTGTAGTCCAATGTGATGGGCAAAAAAAAAGGATTTAGGTGTAATTAGGAAGATGAGATAGCGAAACTACTAGGAGAAGAAAACTGAGAATCATGCATAGAAAAAGATAGATAAAGCGATTTAAAAGTTATTTGAAACCATATTCTGTATTGGCTATTCTGAGCTGGGGGCACATTTCTCGATTTCCCCTGTCAAAACTGTTCTATTTTGTATAAATAATAAATATTCATTGGAGCACCAACTTAAAACCATTGTATTAAACTCATGTTCAGCACTTCCTTCAACTCACATTTAACTATCTCCTGGGTTTCTGTGATGTTGAACATGTGTAAAAAACTGGAAAAAACAACCTCTCACTGTTATTAAATGTGATTGGGAGCTATAGTAAACAAAATTATCATGCTCTGATAGATAAACTCAAATGATTCTTCACTAATATTAAGAAAAAAACATCCCAAACCACCACCACCACCAAAAACCACTGTTGCCCCCCAAATAATATCACATCCCAATTTCTCAGGATGATGACTTAGGTTTACCAATTCCTAGGTCAGGATTAAGGCGAAATGACACCAGGCATCCTTTAACTCACAAAACTCAACCTTTATTCTCTCACAACAAGGCATGAAACTGCACCAGTAAACTGTGTAGCACATGATAACCATACATCACCAAACATATACTACAAGCCTTGCTTATTTAGGGATTAGTTCAGGGAAGAAAATAAAGGGAATCTTCCCATTGGCTCAGGAGGTTCAGAGCAGACCCCCTTGCTTTCCAGACTCCTTCTCAGAGAGGAGCCCAGGGGTGGCTGGATCCACTCCTAGTCCCAGACTTGGTCAGCGGGTTTGTGTCTAAAGGGGTGAGGTGTAGGGATTATGGAAAAAAAGAGAGAGAGAAAGACAGAGAGAGAAAAGAGATTTCACCAGTCCTGGGTCCAGCGTTGGTCACGTCAGCTGAGGTGTCCAGTTTGGGTGGGCACATGAACTCGGGGCTTCAGTTTGTGCCCTTTTATCATCTCCTTGCCCCTCCTTTGGGTGGGCACTCAAACTCATTATGCTAATTAGGTGTCATGGGCGGTTTGTTCTTTCAGAACCTTCAGGAAATTGGTAGGTGGGCTTGTGAGTCATTTGGGGAGTAACTTCTCCCTCCCTGTGGATATGACCCTTCTTTGATCTTTGCCCATACACGGTGAGCTGCCTCACTCAGCATATCAGAAATGCATGTCCTATGCATGCCCTCTGTGCCCTGTTGCTATGCCAGATACATTGTTATGTAGAGTTTGCCTTTATGCAGAACTTGCCACACCACAACATTTGAGACATTAACTCTTCCAGTCTCTTACAAACAACAACAACAAAAGGACTTATTTTGCTTCTGTGTTTTTGAAATACCTAAGAAAAAATCTCAGGGATTAACCTATATTGAAACACACTCAAATAGTAAAAACTAACCCTAAAAGAATACAAGATTTTGTCATTTCATCAATTCTTTTTTTTTTTATTCATTTTCAGTAACTCCTTATTTCTTTACTGTCTTCAAATTTCAGTGGCAAACTTCCTGTGCTTCAGTCACTGTTAGTGAAGAATTCACGTGTTACCAAAATACTTACAAATCTTAGGAAAGAAGAAAATTAAGTAATGCACCAATTATTAAGGACAATTTCACAAGAAATGACAGATAAGCTGATACACCAGGTGCTATATTCTTGGTAGCAGATGATCACAGTAATCATTAAACTGGTTAGCATCCTTATAACCTTTGGTTAATACATGGAGAACACAGGACACCTCTATCTTGCTATGTACTTCTACACATTTTCTATGGTTTCTGTACACTGCCTTCACAACTCAAAGTATTATTTTCTCTATTTTAAAAGTTGAAGTCAAAAGCTCATTTCTACAAGGCTTTATTCTCCATGGTGTTAGCCATTTCAGGGTGTGATTCAGACGACATCAGCTGATGTATTTCAGATCTCTATCCTGAGTGAGAAAAAATGTACCCTACAAGTACTCTAATGACCACATCACAGCTACAGCCGGGACACCATGCTCCTGTGCATCTATTCCAACATGAGCTGGGGGGAGGACACCATGTTTTCTCAGGTCATTGATGAGGACTGGTCTAAATCAGAGGACAACATGTTGTGCTCCTATTCCAGTGAAGAGGACAAGGCTGTGGTGCTTCCCCCCCATGCTCCCCTGCTTTTGCAAGGCTCTAGGGCCTTTTAGTGGCTGTTGTTCTCATGTCTTTGCACAATTTCCCCAAAGTTTGCTTTACTGCAGTACATTTATATCAGCAGTCTCCTGGTCTGGGCATTGCCTGGGTCAACGAATGAAATGTTCCTTATTTGACCACTGACATATTAATCAAGTATTATCCCTTCCATCTGCCATTCCTGGCTAATTCTTCACATTACTTTTGGGTGCTAATTACCAGACATAATTGTTTAATACTTCATGTTACTTTCAGGTCACTGAAGTCACTGATCTCCACACCAATGTTGTTTACATCCATTCACCAATGTCGTGGTTTAACGCCAGCGAGCAACTAACACCATGCAGCTGCTCACCCCTTCCCCCCCCCCCCAAGTGGAGGGGGAGAAAATTGGGCAAAAAAAGTAAAACTTGTGGGTTGAGATAAGAACAGTTTAATA
>JANZLQ010000008.1:21876708-21900644 GCA_026212715.1 Elanus axillaris
GATGAGGGAGAAAATTGGGAAAAGAAGTAAAACTCGTGGGTTGAGATAAGAACGGTTTAATAGAACAGAAAAGAAGATACTAATAATGATGATAACAACAGTAATAAAATGACAACAGTAATAATAAAAGGATTGGAATATACAAGTGATGCACGGTGGAATTGCTCACCACCCATCGATTGACACCCAGTTAGTCCCCAGGCAGTGATCCCCACCCCCACTCCCCCTGGTTTATATACTAAATGTGATGTCCCATGTTATGGAATACCCCGTTGGCCAGTTTGGGTCAGCTGCCCTGGCTGTGTCCCATCCCAACCTATTGTGCCCCCCACCCCCAGCCTTCTCGCTGGCTGGGCATGAGAAGCTGAAAAATCCTTGACCTAGTCTAAACACCACCCAGCAGCAACCAAAAACATCAGAGTGTTATCAACATTCTTCTCATACTGAACTCAAAACCACAGCACTGTACCAGCTACTAGGAAGACAACTCTATTCCAGCTGAAACCACGACAGGTACCTTCAGTGGGAAATTTACACTTTTAAGTAGAGTGAAAAGGGCTCTGGAAGAGCTTATGCCTCCTCACCAGCTGTAGAGGAAATCTGGAAGATCATGAAAATAATTTTAGGCTCCCAACTTAAAAAAATCACTGAGGTTTATATAATATCCAAAGGTATTTGGGATGAATCCAAACCTTTATGAACACAAACAAAAAAAAAAAGAGATTCTGGACTCTTGGCTAGGCTAAGCAAAGCAATACACAAATGAAAAATGTGATGTCAAGTCACTCTTCAGAGTATTTCAGGTTCATGATCTATCTCTGAGATATTTTTCATAATCAGCTGATTTGGAACATCTCATCTTTTTGTCTGTATCCGTATTAATGAATCTAAGGCAACTTCGAGGTTATATGTGCCAGCTGCATATCAGAACAAGGCTCAGGAAACTAACAGTTGCTTTTTTCTACTTACTGGTTTATACTGAAGGTAAACCTGGACTTTCAGACTGAAAGAGCATGATGCTATGTTTTCCTTTTTTGAATACCAATACCTCTCTTGTCCTCACTGACTTTTCTTTCAAAAAGTTGGTAATAGGAACATTGTTTTTTAGGTGTGAATGTATGTTTGCTCTCTCCAAATACATGAGAATCTGGTTTAGAATGTTCTCATTATTTTCTTTCTGCATTTTTCTATTACTTCTGAAGTGTGAAGAGGATAAAGACTTAATTTCACTCCTTTCTTTGCAGAACATTGTTACATTTAAATTCCATTGTGGATCTAGTATGGAAACATTTAATACTTCAAAAGATAAATGAAATATCCAAAATAGACTATTTTAAAATGTAAATAATACTGGTACTCAACTATATACTGGGAGGAAGGTTAAAGTCATATTTTAATACTAGCTGAAAATAAATTATACATAAGCTTTCCCATGTTTGTTGAGAAGATTCTAATCAGAAACAAAAGTAGATGTAGAAACATGAAAAAAAATTTCTCATTTCTTCCTAGTAGGTTGTTCCATTTAATAAACAGATTTACTCTGCTACAGAGTTTTTGTTTTTTTTCACCAATGAAATGGGACTAATATTTGTTAATGACTAATTATTAGATGTTTCAAATTATTATACACTATTAAAAACATGTATAAATTAGTTTAAATGAGGTCTGAGGTGAAAAATAGGCTATCTTCCTTAATTTTTTTATAATCTCAGGTACAATATTCTCTTGCTAGTCAGTATTTGTTAACTATTATGTTGTTGCCAAGAAAGTGAAAAACAAACAAACAATTACCATAATTTATGTATGGATCTATTACATTTGTGCCCAATTGCTGTAGAGCTGCATAATTTGGGTTCTCTGTGCTGGCAAGTTTTCCTAAAAAACCTTGTTTTGGAGCTGTGTCGATGGCATATAATTGCATCATTGATGAGACTGGCATAGAATAAGGGAAAAACTGTGTTGGCTTGTGACCTGAAGAGAGAAACAAATTAAAAAATAAAAGGAGGGGAAAACCAAAAATCAATGTTACTCAAGAGGAAAGAACAAGATGCCCTTTGAATGAGAAGCCAGTTTCCAGCTTCCAAGATGTTATTGTAAAAAATGAAAAGAGCATGAATACTCTTGGAACAAAACAACAACAACAAAACCAAATAAACAAAAAAAACCACCCACCAAACAAACAAACAAACCCACAAAACAACCCCCACAAAACAAAAAATAAACAAACAGGCCCCAAAAGTAACAAAACAACAACAACAGAACCCCAGACAACAGTAAATTCCTATTTCTTCTATGGAGAACCATTTCATTTTTTTTCTGTAGCTTTTCATTTCTCCTTCATTTCTTCCTCCTTATGTGCTTCACTCCTGTCTGCAATACTAGAGCTATAACTCTGCACTGAGACTGATTTTAAAACCTCATACCTTATCTCTTTATATCTCCCTTGGATTGTACCTGCTTTACCTCCATTCCCTTTAGCTCCCCTTCTTCATCCCATGCCATATTTGTGTCATTAATAATTTTTTTTTTACCTCAAATACTATTTTCACATTGCTTTGACTTCCCCAAACTTAAATAATAACCTTAATCACCTAACCTCACCACCACTTAATTTCTCCTTGGTGTCATACTTTTCTCTGCTTTAATATTGCTCTAATTGACTTTAGCACAGATAACTCTTTTGGGTAAATTTAGTTGTGAATTTTTAGCTTTCATTCTTTTGGACCTATCTTTTCTCTTTAAGATTATTGACACAGTCTCCTCTTCAGTAAGATACTAAAGTATCTTGGTTCTCATTTTACCTGTTCAGATATGTAAAATAGCTCCCTTCTAAAGATATATTTTCATAGTCCTCCACAAAGCTTCTAAAAAGACAGACTGCTTCAATGTACAACAAGGTATACTGGATTATTGGGTTTTTTTATGTAGCTTTATAAAGTAGACTGTAAATGATCACTTCTTTTTTCCCTTACCAGTTAATTGTAATCACTATAAAACACCATACAAGCATTAAAAACCTGTCTAGGAAGGAAATTTTTCTATTTCTCATTTTTAACAATGCAACACAATTGTTGAAAAATTTTCATGTAAGTAATATCAAATTGTATCAGGTTTTGGTAATAGTATAAATGCAATCTGATAATTTTACAATTAAATATGGATTATATTGTCATAAAATGTAAAAAAATTAAAATAAATATGCAGAGATTCACAGATATTATCTGCTCTGATATTTTGAAAAAAGCAACAAAAAAAGGGAATAGATTTTATTCTCTTTTTGAAAATCATTCCCAATGGCAGAGAGTGATCTCCTTTAGAATAATACTCTGAGCTGTTACTCCCAGAGTCAATTGTTTATCCATTTGACAGTCAGTTATGGAAGCATGTTTGTACTCCCTGCTTTTTGTTATTTCTGGCACAGATCTGGACGCTGTGAATGGGGTCTGTGGTTGTTTGTCTTGCAAATATCAGACCCAGTGTCTGAATAGTTGGGTAAACCTTTACCTAAATTGGAAGTGAGAGATCCAACCAAAAGGAAACAGAAAACACAGAAAAGAGGTCTTATTATCAACAATAAGATTATTCTCAGCTGGTGCGTATATATACATATATCATTTAAGTTTCTCTAATTTTCCGAGTTTATATAAATTCTTAACATTTAAAAAGCCCCACAATTCACTGCATTGGAGAATATCCCAGACCCAAACTGTAATGGCCAGTACATGGAAACTGGAAAAATAAACCCACAAGGAAGGAGGAAGCAAAAAGTTCATCACTAACATCATCACTAAATTAAAAAATAATGTTGTTATGCCTTTGTTGTCAGCTTCCCAAAAGGACACCCTCCCAAACCCCCTCCATTCTGTCCTGATGCTGACTGCGAAATTGGTGACAATGAATGAAAATAAAAGATGTCCTTTTGGTCTCCCAGTCTCATGATTACTATCATGCTGCAATTATCAATGAAATTGATATCCTGGAAAAGCAAAGGTCTTAAATTTAAATATTAAAAAAATAAAATGAAGAAAATAACACACTAGCAATGGCTGTACTTGCAATATCATTTAAATATAAAATTTTCAACTCTTATCAAATTCTGTTCTGCATTCTTTGGCTTGGATTTTTTTCTTGCATGGATGTTCTTGCTTTTTACTAATATAAATTTGATTGTGAATGCAATTAGATTTGAACATGATTGCAGGAATTCCTGTCATGCCTGGTTATTTGTGGTTAATAATTGCATAGTATAGGGGATATATTCATATTATTTTCATTTTAGTTCTCTTTATCAAAGATAGTTACCCTAAAACCTTTTAGTATCTCTCAGCGATATTTTGATTACATAAATAAAAGACAAGATCATGACCTGGCTCTTTGTGATAAAGGAATATGATATTATGGCTGGAGAACTCTAGTTTTGGCTCAATAAGTACAAGCACTCTAATGACCAAACAGTTATATCTTGACCCTACACAATATTGGAACTGTAATTATGTGGAGAAGTTTTGACACAGCAACACAGTTATTTTATTAATTATCCAGGCAGTAGACTAGTAGAGTTGGGAGAAAGAACAATGAATATTGATAGCAGCTTATTTTCCTGTGAAAGCAAAGTGGCATATGGCATAGAGTTTATTCCAGAGTGATGAACAGCAGTGATCAGTTTGTCAAAACAAATTCTTAGAATCCAGTCTATGAATATTACCTTCTGATAACATACCCTTAACGGATGCTTGATACATATCACAGAGTTTTGGCTTTGGTGCTGAGTTTCCCATGTGATAGACTGATTATAGACTCATAAAAGATTTAGTTCTCAGGTTAGTTTACTGGTAAATTCCATTTTATTGTCATTCTGTGACATGACAAGACACTAAAAAGGAAGATATAATCCTAGATCATTTTTGTTCTTCACTCAGATGCAAGAAATCAAAGGACATGGGTTGAACTGCTTCTAGTGCACTCCAAATTGTCTTAATCCAAAGACTGCTTATCAAAAAAATCAATTTGCTGTAGAAATGAATAAACATCACTTACACAAGATCATACTTTTCTGTCTTTGCAGACAGAAAGTCACAACATCTCCACAGCATCTTTTTTTATAGTTGTGTATTACATTTTAAATTGGTTTCATAATGTAGTCAGAAGTTACTTGTTCTGTAGCTATATATGTTCCCTTGACAATGTGATTTTTATAGAGTATGTTGATACAGTATGCAGTAAGCACTTCATTAAATTGTTACTTAATCAGTTCCAATATCACAACAGTATAAAATTCCTTCATTGTAGTGTTATTACTTTTTTAAAAATTACCACTTTTATGCATATCTAAAGAACCTATGAAACGTGTAAAGGTAGAATGTCCTCAAGATTTACATTGTCAGCAAATAATTTTCAATCTTGACTTTAGTTTAGGATGTTTGTTTCTTTTCTTTTTTTTTCTTTTAAATATTACTAACAGTAACATAATGCTTTTCTTTTAAAATTATGCAATTTGCACACAACATACTTTTTTCTAAAGTTACTCTCTGAACCTAAATTAAAAACTTTGATTAATCTTCAGCAATAGTTAAGGGATGAGTAAACAATATTGAATAACTTACTTACTTTTGACTCTTCTCTCTTGAATGTATTACAATCAACTGTAGCTGCAAGAATTAAAACACCTTTTTAGTCTATTTTTTCTCTATATGACTTAGAAATATAAATTAAAATATTTTCTTTGTTTTAATTAATCTTTATGTCCTGATAAAGGACAACTTGTAATGTTACCAAATAATTAATTAACTGTATTAAATATTGTTTAGGTAATCAAGTCATGAGACAGACTATTGCTAGGTTTCATAGTATATCTACAGTAATGATGCTAGTCATTTTATGAAAAATCTAAACATTGAAGTATTTTACTTTGTAACAAAATGAAGCAGGCAAAAACAAATTACACAATAGAATGCTGTTTTCTGAAAGTTGCTGAAGCTTTTGTGAGTTTATGATTGGAGTGACTTGAATTGGCCATTTTCTGAAATGATCAGTTTCACTGTGTGACAACAATGCACATATGTCCTGGTTTCGGCTGGGACAGAGTTACTTTTTTTCCTAGTAGCTGGTATAGTGCTGTGGTCTGGGTTTTGGGCGAGAATAATGTTGATAACAGACTGATGTTTTAGTAGTTGCTGAGCAGTGCTTGCACTAAGTCAGGGACTTTTCAGCTTCTTATGCTGCCCTGCCAGTGAGTAGGCTGGGGGGGCACAACATGCTGGGAGGGGACAGCTGACCTCAATTGACAAAAAGGATATTCCAGACCATATGACATCACGCTTAACAATAAAACTTGGGGGATTTGGCTGGGAGGTGGCAGCCTGCTGCTCGGGGACTGGCTGGGCATGGGTCAGTGGGTGCTGAAGCAGTTGCCTTGTACATCACTTGTTTTGTATATTCTTTTATCATTATTATTATTTTCCCTTCCTTTTCTGTCCATTAAACTGTCTTAACCTACAAGTTTTACCTTTTTTCTGATTCTCTCCCCTATCCCAATGCCAGGAATTGGACAAACAGCTGTGTGGTTCTTAGCTGCTTGCCAGGTTAAACCACAACAATATAAATACAAGTTTAAGATGCTCTGGAAACATTTTTTTTCTTTTATTAAAAATGCCTAAAAATATTGTCATGCTAGCACAAACCAAACCAAAAAATCCCAAGTATTGCCGTACTAAAGCAAAATGAAACAAAATCCCACTGGTTTAGTATAAAGCATAACAGAATCCTTTAAGTAGTTCTTCTCTAGGAGTCTCAGTTTCCTGTCTGTCAAAACTTATGTATTTGTCCTTCATTATTAGCCAGCTTAATATATGGGTCTCATAGAGAACACAGCAGGTTATCTTGGATGTAAGTCAAGACAGCTTTTCATCTACGCATTAAGAGTGCAGAAATAATCATCCCAGAGTGATGGACACAAAGGAGACTTATCCAAGAGGGTATATATGCATTTAGTTATGTGATGTTTCACTCAATTCATTATGACAAGAAAAATCTTTTAAAAGATTGCTGTCATCCATTCCTTACGCTAACACAGTACATTTTATCACAAAGCTGGAGAAAAAAATTACTCATACACAAAATTTGGCCTAGCAATTGACTCTTGCACTACATCTGCATTGGGAATAGAAGCAGAGGTACATAATGACCTAATAACAATTGCTGGCTTTTTCTGCATAACATAAGAAGCTAAAAGATAAAAACATTCAAAAAGAAGCACAAGGGGACATTGGACTAGATGATCTTGAGAGGTCTTTTCCAACCTTAATCAGGTAAAATCCTTTTCTAGGTTTTAGGAGGGCATCACCAGAAATAACACAACTGCTTCAAAGTATATAATATACATTATCTGTCTTGCTCGTAACTTCTAATTCTAGCAGTTGTAGAAGTCTGACAAGTCTCACTCGTGGTAATGTATGGGCAAAACTAATTTAGAACTGAATGCAAGTAGCAGAAAGAAGTGCCTGTAATACATAAAAGTGATAAATAACAGAATAATTCATCTGATGGGTAGAGAAGGGTCTGGTTCAGCATTCCAGGCTGTTTCATCACACAGTAAGAGCTGTAGTTGTGTATAAATTCACTCTGAACAAACACAGATGGAAATTAGACCACATGCTGAAATAGATGTGAGGGAGGATTCAAAGATGCGTAGTGAGAATAAAAACAAGAACAACAAGCAAACCCACCCAATTTTACTATAGATCTTGATATATTTATGTTAGCTTGAACCACAATGGAGAAGGCAATTACCCCAAAGATTCCTTCTAGTCATATGGTCCTATTATCCTTTGTAGAGGATAGAATACTTTAAAAGCTACTATCAGCCAGAAGAACGATAATCTACATTGTTTTATATTTTAAAACATTATGTCTATAGAGAAGTTTTGTGCTTGCATATGTGCTTGTATTGAGTTCCCTAAAGAGCATTACATTTGCTTTGAACATCTGAGGAAGATAATAGCCTGAATTTTTACACTTTTGCTCTGAATCTAAGCTGTAAAGGAATAGTTTGCTCTACAAACACTGGTTGGGTTGTTTTGTTTCTCACTTTCCTATTCCTTCTATCTTGTTCCTTTCCCAGACTTCTACTTTTCACCCATAGCCAGCAAAATAAATCAGATCTCCATGGAAATCCCATTTCTACTTTTAGATCCAACTGACTTTTAAAATTAAAAAAATTATCCAGAACACAGTGGTGCAACTGTATGGTCTGGGGCTAGTGGACTATAGTAATAGCTTTAATAAAGTTGGCATGTAGAGCCAGCTACTTCTCTAACCCATTGTAATCTTAAATTTTAAAGCTTTCATATTAGCATATTGAGCTATAGCTTCTAAGTACTCCTGCATTCTATTTTCTTATACTGAAATACAAACTATTTCATTTTCATATACAGTATACTGTACTCTGATTAAGAAAGTTACTATAGATACTGCTAAGGGAGATCGTTAAAAAACTAGCCAAAATCTAAAATGAAGTTAGGTAAAGAAAACAAACTATGTGAAGCTGCATCTAATGGGGGGACAGGGGGTGTTGCCATTTTTTTCTTAAACAAAAACCCAAATAAAAACCTAAAATATCTTTTTTTTACATTATCTGAACTTTTAAATGTATATACAGATAAGAATTGTTTTTTGTTCAAAGCCCCAGAACAGAAGAGATTTGTTCCTATGACACCCCCTACATACTGTACTGATGTTCTTTTTTTTTTTCTTTCTTTTTTTTCCCCTTCCACATTTTTCTGTATTGTTTGAGCCTTTCAGCTCCACACCAAGAAAATCCTGTCTTTCCAAGAGGTAAGAAAACCAAGAATCATGGAAGGGACATCATCCAGGTGAGTAGAAAATTGTGAAAATTAAAATTTAGCTCTTATGAGGTATAACAACAGAATTTCTAAGTGGAAATTTGCACATTTCTTGTTACCTCTTCTCCTTTAAAAATCATTTTCCATTTTACTATAAATCACAGCAATGATAATCTCTCCCTTATATTTATTGACAGATCTTCAGGTGAAATAACTGCAAACAGGTTTATCTTTTTCCACTTTCCCAGATTTGGTGTTATAAGGTTTGAAAAGAAGAGGAAAAGCAAATTTTTAAAAATTATTATTCCCCTCCCCCCAACTTTCTATGTAGGTTCTCTTTACAATCAGATATTGACACATTTTTATATAACTGCCACTGTAAAGTGTTACCTTCCAAAGTTTTTTTCCCTCTCAAGTATGATTTTGTGATGTTGATAAAAGTATGTGAACATTCTGATTTTATATATACATGCCTCTTATGCTATCAGATTCAGCATTTAAATCATAGAATCATATAATAATTTAGGTTGAAAAAGACCTTTAAAATCGAGTCCAACCGTCAGCCATGGCCTCTAAACCGTGTTCTAAAGTGCCTTGTCTACATGCTTTTTGAATACCTCCAGGGACAGTGACTCACTCCACCAATTCCCTGGGCAGACTGTGCCAATGCCTGACAACCCTCTTAGTAAGAAATTTTTCCTAGTATCCAACCTAAACATCCCTTGCCACAACTTGAGGCCATTTCCTCTCGTCCTATCACCAGCCACCAGAAAGAAGAGACCAGCCCCTACCTCACTACAACCCCCTTTCAGGTAGTTGCAGAGACTGATAAGGTCCCCCTCTCAGCCTCCTCTTTTCCAGACTAAACAGCCCCAGTTCCCTCAGCTGCTCCTCATAAGACTTGTGCTCCAGGCCCCTCACCAACTTGGTTGTCCTTCTCTGGACATATTCTAGCACCTCAATGTCTTTCTTGTAGTGAGGGGCCCAAAACTGAACACAGTATTTGAGGTGTGGCCTCGTCAGTGCCAAATGTAGGGGAACAATCACCTCCCTGCTCCTGCTGGCCACAGAATTTCTGATCAGAATTTCTAATACAGGCCAGGATGCAGTTGGCATCCTTGGCCACCTGGGCACACTGCTGGCTCATATTCAGCCAGCTGTCAGGTCTTTCTCTGCCAGGCAGCTTTCCAGCCACTCTTCCCCAAGCCTGTAGCATGGCATGGGGTTGTTGTGACCCAAGTGCAGGACCCAGCATTTAACCTTGTTGAACCTCATACAGTTGGCCTTGGCCCATTGATTCAGCCTGTCCAGATCCCTCTGTAGAGCCTTCCTACCATCAAACAGATCAACATTCCCGCCCAACTTGGTGTTATCCATAAACTTACTGAGGGTGCACTTGATCCTCTCATCCAGATTGTTGATAAAGATATTAAACAGAACCAACCCTAGCACCGAGCCCTGGAGAACACCACTTGTGAGTGGCTGCCAACTGGATTTAACTCTGTTTATCACAAATCTCTGGGCTTGTCCATCCAGGCAGTTTTTCACCCAGTGAAGAGTACACTTGTCTATACCATGAGCCGCCAGCTTCTCGAGGACTATGCCATGAGAGACAGTGTCTAAGGCCTTACTGAAGTCCAGGTATCAACAACATCCACAGCCTTTCCCTCATCCACTAGGCAGGTCATCTTGTCATAGAAGGATATCAGATTGGTCAATCAGAACCCACCTTTCATAAACCCATGCTGACCCGGCCTGATCACTTGGTTGTCCTGCACATGCCATGTGAGCACACTCAAGATGAACTGTTCCATAACCTTCCCCAGTACCAAAGTCAGGCTGACAGGCCTGTAGTTCCTCAGATCCTCTCTCTGATCCTTCTTGTAAATGGGCATCACATTGGCAAGCCTCCAGTTGCCTGGGACCTCCCCTGTTGACAAGCATTGCTGATAAATGATGGAGAGTGGGTTGACAAGCTCCTCTGCCAGATCCTTCAGTACTCTTGGATGGATATCATCCATTCCCATAGACTTGTGAGTGTCCAGCCAGTGCAGTAGGTCGCTATTTCCTCCTGGCTTATGGAGGGTATATTCTGCTCTTCATCTTTGCCTTCCAGCTCAGGGGGCAGAGTATCCTGAGGATAACTGCTCTCCCTATTAAAGAACAAGGCAAAGAAGGCACTAAGTACCTCAGCCTTTTTCTCATCTCTGCTGGCAATGTTTTCTTCTGTATCCATTATTACAGATCCATCTGTATCTGGCTCTCTTTTTATTGTTAACTTATTTGTAAAAACATTTTTTTTTGTCTCTTACAATAGTGGTCAGATTGAGTTCTAGCTGAGCTTTTGCTTTTCTAATTTCCTCTCTGCATGACCTAACAAAATCCCTGTATTCCTCCTGAGTTGCCTGCCCTTGCTTCCAAAGATGATAAACTTTCATTTTTTTCTTGAATTCTAGCAAAAGCTCCCTGTTCAGAAAGGCCAGTCATCTTCCTCGGTGGTTCGTCTTGTAGCGCATGGGAATAACTTGGTCCTGAGCCATTAAGATTTCCTTCTTGAAGAACATCCAGCCTTCCTGGACAACCTTGCCTTTCAGGAATGTCTCCCAAGGCACTCTCTCAACCAGTGTCCTGAAGGGGCCAAAGTTTGCCATCTGTAAGTCCATAGTGGTGGTTTTGCTGACTACCTTCCTTGCCTCACCAAAAATTGAGAATTCTGTCATTTCATGGTCGCTAATCCTGAGGTGGCTTCCGACCGTCACACCTCCCACTAGTCCTTCCCTGTTTGTAAACAGTAGGTCTAGCAAGGCTCCTCCCCTGGTTGGCCCTCCTACCATCTATGTCAAGAAGTTATCTTCCACACACTCCAGAAACCTCCTAGATTGCTTGCTCTCTGCTGTGTTGTATTACCAGCAGACGTCTGGAAAGTTGAAGTCCCCCATGAAAACAAGGGCATACGACTGTGAGACTACTGCCAGCAGTTTGTAGAATGATCCACCCATCTCTTTAACCTGGTTGGATGGTCTATAACAGACTCCCAGCATGATATCTGCCTTGTTGTCCTTCTCTCTCATCCTTACCCATAAGCACCCAACCTTGTCATCACAGCTGTGGAGCTATGTACAATCAAAACATTCCCTAACGTACAGAGGCACCCCACCAGCTCTCCTTCCTTGCCTATCCCTTCTGAAGAGCTTATAGCCATCCATTGCAGCACTCAGTCATGGGAGTTGTCCCACCATGTTTCTGTAATGATTAACATATACTTATCAGTATGTGTATTACATTTATGAAAGTAAAGTGATAGATGTATAATTACACTGCATTTACATAGTTGTTAAAATTAACATTTTATTATAAAATTAATTAGTACCCATTATTAAACTGTGTAATTTAAACATTTCCTAAGAAATTAGCAGACAATTATGTTTTATAAAATGGTATGTGATGAAGAAGACATTATACTGAAAAGTCATTAAAACCCAAACCTAATAATAAATAAAGACATGAAAGATTGGGGTGAATATCATAAAATGTTTTCATTTTTTACATTTGCCTGAATGATTTTATAATGCTGCTCCTCATCATACATCCAGGCCATTCACTATTGACTCAAAATTCATAAGAGAACACTGTAAACAAGGAAATCACAAAATTGACTGCATTTGTATTTGTAGCTGAAACTCAGAATTGTATTTTGCAAAATTCTGATCTTGAAAAATCTGTCTTCAGTCCAGAATGGAATTAAAAACTTTTTTTTTTTTAATTTTAATGATAGATACTTTGTAAAATTAGTTCTTACAACATTTGCATTTATATATAAAGTTTTATATGACAAAAAAAGATTTACACAACTAATATCAAAAATCAGTTTTGACTTCAAGTTACAAACTTATATAAAGATGTTCATCGGGTTAGTAGACAGGCATCTACATCCTTAAGGGAGGTGATACTTAAGTAAGGATCTCCTTACTCCTACTCATTGATCTGAAGCCTGTATCCTTAGTTTACTGTATCATTCAGTGTTCTGAATTCATGAATCATCATATTACTGGAAAAGGCTTTGTGGAAATGGCTTGCACAATGTGCACATCTGTACTGAATTAGAGTGGTATTTTAAAAGAAAAGAGAGTCAAGTCTACAGTCTTCAAGGAATTACATATCCTAGAGATTTTGGGGTTCTTTTAGGGATTTTTTAAGGATTTGGGGGTTCTTTTAGAAGAAAAAGCTCCCTACTTCCCTGTACATACTCCTCTTGCCCTGGACTGAAAATCATCTATGTTCTTTCTCAAAGACTATACACATTTGTCTCATTTTACGAGTCCTCAGCAATTGCCTACTTAAGGCTACTTGGTACGCTCAGCAGATTGCAGGTTGCCTCACCGATAGCTAGCAGTAGCTTAAACCTGTGATCTGTAGAGTCAGGAGGGACTGTTCAGAGGATCTTACAGATATTTCTAGGTTCCTGAAGTAAGTCAAAATCCAAATAACGCATGCTAAGTCTCAAAAACTGTTCACTGCTCTCCAGTATTTAGGTATAAAGCAGGGCTAAATGAAAATTCAATAAAAATCTTCTTAAGTTCACACTAAATCATATCTTAGGAAACAGTGAAATTTTTTTTCATCAGACACTATTCAAGGTATTTGTTCTAGCAGCTTTTAAGCAGCATCTAAACACCTCCAGAAGTAGAAACATAGTGTCTCATACTGCAGCAAGTAGATTTAATTGAATTGCTTCTTGCATTGTCTATCGGAGAAATACTGAAGATAGTTCTGGACCTGAAAATGCACAGATTTTAGAAAAATAACTAGTATATTTGCTCCCTATTTTTTTCACAATACTTTCCTCTGCTTTTCTAACCAGGGTTTCCACAGGATCCAGGGTTCCAAAGTTTCTATAAGAATCAATGGATCAGTCCAGGGACACTTTTTCAGAAAAGCAGGAACTAGTTCTGGCCTTGTGAAGTGGTGCCAGGAAATGTGCAGCCACCTTTCTTTTCATCACCAGCAGCTGAAGTCTTTTAAGTATGCTCAGTTTACTTCAGCACTTCAGCATAATGGTGGCAGACACAAAGCAGAAAACTTTTTTCCACACTGACAAAACTTCCAGATCTGAATCTACTTGCAAAAATGATCTTCTGGAAGAAAAAAAAAACAACAACCCAACGCAAAAAAAACCAAAACCCAAAACAAAACAAAATAAAAAAAACAAACTCACCCCAAAATACTAACCTGCATTTTGCTCTTGGAATTGTCTTTGCCTGAATTACAGTCGTCTTCTCCAGTCTCTTGTCATATTAACTCCCTGACTGACCTCTGTCCATCTTCTCAAAGTTACCTTTATAACTTCATCACTTACTAACCTTTCTAATCTGCAACTTATCTTGCTAAACCAGCTTAACAACTAACAAAAAAAAAAAAAAAAGAAGTAATCATACAACATAAAGGCTGATTGTCCTTGGTCTTTTGTCTTACAGTTTCCTTGCATAATATCAGGTTGTGGCTCTGTGGTGATCAGTTGGAATGGAGCAGTCAGGTAAGGATAGAGCCAGATAGTTGCTCTGGAAGTGCAATTAGCCCACATGGCTTCAGATAAGGATGATCAAACATATAAAATTGCTTTTGTACCCTTCATCACATGAGAAAGAATCTTTCCAAAAATGGGCATTTGAGAGTCTTACTTCTGTCGGGCAAAGGATTTTGATAAGGGCAGTGAGTTGGATAAATCATCTAAACTGTGAAAATGAATAATGGACTGTTATTTTGTCTTTGACATCATTCAGCATTATTCCCATCCTTTCTACTGAAGGCCTGGATGACCAGCTTAGAGGAATATAAATAATGTGAGACTCATCTCCTGTTGGAATTAGACATGCACATCTGAACATGTTTAGTTATCTGAGCTTACCATTGTCATTAAACAGGAGGAAATAGTCACTTCTAGAGTGCTAGTCATCTACCAAATGCAAGCATAGACTTTAGTTTGAAATTAATTGTATAGAAGTATTTTCTCTTATTAAACGTAAAGGGAAACTTGGATCCCTAGTTAAATGTAGCTGCAGTGTATTAAAACTGCAATGCCTGTAAAGCTGGGTGATATGAACCCTATCCTATGAGTTTCTTATTTTTGTGCTCAAAATATAACCCATGTAAACAGGTATTGTAAGGTAAATGTAAAGTACATGGTTAAGTAATATTGATGCCATATTTTTTCCTTTATTTTTCAGTTTTTCTTTTTTTTTAGGAGTGGGAGCTGGTGTGAAATTGTCCATTAATCCTGAAAGACTATTCAGGAACATCCTCTTTATAAAGTGATTTACCTGAAATAAGAACACACCTGGTACCAGTCCCAAAGGATATTCAGCTGCTTAATGGAACAGCATGATCAAGAGACCAGTTATTTGTCAATCCATGATCAGGCTATTAATTTATGAGGTAGAAAACCTACTTTTAATCCCATAGTGCAAATAAGGTAAGAAGAGGAATGAAAATTAGATTTCTCGCAGCTTTAGTGAATACCCCTCTAATCACTGATCTTCACAGGGTCTTTGCTGTTTTTCTGAGTACCTAATCCTTTGCTTTGGGAAACCAGATTCTCTTTTCCAAGTTTCTTTCATTATATTCCTAAAAAGCAGTTAAAATGATCCAAATCAAAGAAAAGCAATTTGTTTTGTTTAAAAGTGGTTTTCTTTATCCCTGAAAGAATCTCCCAGTTCTTCAGATGAAAGTAAAATCAGTTTAATTTAATCCCAGATACCTGTGTTTATTAAAGTTTAATTTAGTTTTGTTCACTTAGTTGTTATTTGCCAATGAATGTTTTAAAAGTTAGTTATTTGACATGTGGATTTATGGTCTTTGCAAATTCTGAGAATACACACCATTCATTAACTTATATTAGTGGCAGCAATTCAAATCCTGTGTCAGCAGATATGAAATAGGTTAGTTATGAGAAATTGTCAATGTTTAATTGTTCTTTTCCTCATCATTTAGCTCTCATCTCATCTCTTTTTTCCTTTTAGACACGTTTTATTTACGTTGACAACAAAACTATCCAAAGAGGAATTCTGTTTACACATCTTCCTTTGAAATTGTTGGGTGCCACTCAGAAAGAGTCAAGAGTTCAAGACTTACTGTTCTTATAGAAGTATACAACCTGAAGTGAGACATCTGCAATGATACTGCATCATCAGTAAAGTGAATCCACCAAATATCCTATACATTACAGTGAACAATTTCAAACCTCATCTCCCTACAGCACTCAAAGTGAAATGAAGCTGAATAGAACAAATCCTGATTTTTCACATTTACTGTTATTAAAGAATGGAACAAAGTAGTGCCAAGGGGAATAAGAGAATAAAGCTATGGCTATTCAGTTGTGAAGAAAGTAAATTAATAAAACTAACCTCATTTCTTTTGTACATGCTTTCAGTCGATGCCCTGGAGAACAATTCCCTTTATAGGAAAGAAGGGTGGAGAATGCACAATATAGCCTATTGCTCTATCTTGCCTCAGTACTATTGACAAACTGTATATCATCAGCAGCTAATAGGTTGCCATATTTTTTGTTTGAGGTATACTTTTATATATCTTCAACTAAGCCTCCTGGACATTTGTTTTCCCCATAGCTTTTCCATAATGTTTGATGAAAACTTTTGCAATCCTGTTGTATTGTGAAGCAAGGTTTAAATCCTGGAAGGCAGACAATGTTCATGGTATAACAGGGACCATGTAAGACAGACCATTTTGTTAAACTAATTTTCATAACACATTATGTTTCAGTTTCATGTGAAATATTAAGTCCATCTTTTCTGGACATGTGCTAACACAACTGTGTTTCAAAAAAAAGGCCTTATGCATTTTGACAAAATGAATCATTTCAAGATGGTCTTCTGCCACAAATCTGATTGTTCATTTCGGTAACCATTTGAGTGATGCCTGGGCAAGTATTATGGATTTGTCCTAATTGGTGTCTTTAGACTGAACGGATCCGTTCTAATGCCTATGGTTAAATGGTAAAGGAGAGGAACAGGTTTTTACTAGATATTTGGAACTTGATGCAGGTGTCTGCAGAATTGATCCAGATCTGTTACACCCACTGTCTTTCTAGAAAAAAAAAATGCATCCTCAGATTTGCAGACATGCAGAAAAACAAAGGATTTCCCATTCAGTGGATGCAACATATCCTCCCTAAAAAGCCTAGCTGGCCAGCTTTATCTTTTATCATCTTCTTTAACAGAGAAAGAAAAGGCCAATAATTTTCAGTTCCTATCACAATCTTTTTGAGCAAGAGAATCAGTTCTCCACATCCAATAGGAGAGCTCTGGAGAAAAATGAAATGTCTCATTCTTAACTATATCACTCAATGTTTGAGCTAGGTAAGTAGTCTGTAATTTCAGTAACTTTTTTTTCACTGAAGAACATAAATTCTGACAATATTTTCTTAGGATGCAGATTGAGGTCAAAACAAATATCTAATTTTTTCACTTATTGTGGAGAAAAATCAGGGCTGGGTATCCTTCTAGATTGTGAGAGAACCAGATCAAATCTCTATTCTTCTTTAGCAGTCTCTTTATATGCTAGAGCTAGGCTGTAAGAAGGTTTGTATTTTCATTTAGCTGGAAAGTCTCCCAAATGAGAGAAACTGATAAAACTGAAACATTCCTTAAGGCATGACTGTCCATTTCAATAACATTTCTTTAAAGAAATAAATTTCTATTACTTTCTTTAGACAGAGGTATGAATTTGCCTGGGTTCATGTTACTGTTAGGACTCTCCATTCAAAAAGTAATTTGAAAATCTATTCATGTTTGACCTCTGAAGAAGAAATAACATTTCTATCTCCTCAGAAAAGATTAAAAAAGGAAACCAGAAATCTTTACTAACTGTTCATTCCACTCTCATCCTCTCCAGGTTTCATACAACTTCATGCAATACTTACATATTTCCTGAACTGTCTATTCACCTTCCTGATAAAGTGATTTTTATGTAATCAGTTGATTAATTAAAGAAAAAAATCACATATGACATGATTTATATACATATATACACATGTGCACTTAATCATGCATATATGTATGCACATATATGTTCTTTAAATATATTTGAGTGTGTGCATATACATATGTAAAGAAACATTTTAATTCTAGACTTTTGTAACTTCCTACATGCTACATTAAAAATTATTTTTTAAATGTTATTCATTTCTGTATTACATACGTTGATTTAAACCAATACAGCAAACAGATCTCCATGAGCAATCATCACCTGTGTTCAAATGACTGTTATATTTTACAAATACAGCTTTAGTAGTAAAATATTTAATGAGTCAACTTTAAGTATCTATCATGTAGAATGCCTTGATCTCAGCACAGCAATATCCAAACCTGCCTGCCCACAGGAAAAAAAAAACAAACCACGTTCTAAACTATCTTCATTGCTAGGATAAACAAGAAAGGTAGTAATAGCATAGCTATCTGAGGTTCAAATTATAGAGTTATTTATACTGAAGATCAAATGTAAGCTACTTATCTATATTCAAAGGACAGGAACATATATAAAGTACTGGCATGATATGTTTCCAGGAATGAATTATGCCAACAACATGCTTTAGCCAGAGTACATGAATGCATTCTGCATTCAAATGGTTCTAAATTTACCTAATGTTAGGAAGATTAAGTCTCAGTAACCTATCTAGTAACAATGGCAGAAAGGCTGTGATGATAATGAGATGAATGGTTGATGAACACCAACCACCTTAAAGAGAGAAAAATTAAGCAAATCTTTATATGTGTATGTATAGAACAGTTCAGTCTAATTTTCCCTCTATATACATATAGAACACAAACAGAAGAAAAGCAAGCAAATAAACCCATCCTGACTTTTGGCAAAGGTAGCTGGCTAACATCTGAGTATTACTGAGGATCCATCTTGATATACAGTGAAGCTATAAACAAAAAGTACAACAGTTGAGAGAATTATACTAATTCCACAATATCTAGCTTGACTTACAGCCAACACCTCAAACCTGAATCACATCCAGACAGACACACTGGGAAAGGAAAGATGTTTTACCCTTTTCCACTGATAAAGAACCATAATAATAAAAGGCCATTAGTATACTGAATAAAAATGTGGTATTTACAAATCAGTTGTTGACTTTTTTCTCTACAAATATGGTAAATGCTTTCTAACAGAAAAACTTTATCTATATGCTGTGGACAATATTATAAGTACATGTTACAGGTCTTCATGTCCGACAGGTCCAAAAATACTGTTGAATATACATACCTCTTTTTTGTCTGTTAAAAATGTTCTTTCTCATTTTACTCTAAAAATGACTATGAATAACATGATGCAATTAGGCAATTTTGTACCGTTCCTTTTTTCCTTCATTAATTTGTAATTTCACTTTTGTTGCTTGTGCTTCCCAAGCTGAACAAATAATCTCCCTTGTAAAACATGAACAACAGAGTGGTCCAGAGAGAAAGCAAACCAATTTGAGACACTTCTATAATTTATCTATGGAACTTGGCAATATAAGCTGATTTTCAAACAAGAATCTTTCATTTACTAACATCTCATTATAATACAAAAAAATTTCTCCCAGGTTTTAATCTTAACCCCACTGGTCAATTTACTTCTACCTTATATAACTTGTCTGTCATTAGCTAAGTGGATACACTTCACAAATTAGCTTTTGGGGAAAAAGAAAAAAAAAAGAGACAAGATAAGGGGAAAACCACTTGAATTAAATGGAAAACTTTATATACGTTGCTAACGGCTAGGTATTGGGAAAGAAACTAATTGGGAATCTATTGGGAGATATTTAAAACACAGACAAATTGAAAATGTGCTGCAACAATAATTCATATTACTAACTAAAGTGGCATAAAAAATATTCCAACTGTATTACTTAAATAAAAGGGTAAAAGCTTCAGCTCTGTAGCACACTGGATTAAAATACAGCCTCCTTATGAAATTACCATGAAATTGAGTTGAAGCACATGCAGAACTAAACAGATTGCTTGGAAAGCATTCAGCTACAAATCTGTTCTTTTTTCAGGCCTGCTGAAATCTCAGCTGATTTCAAGGGGACTAGTTTCAATTATTTGCTCTGCTGTTTAAGCAAACCATATCAAAGGCTACAGTGGTGTATATCTACAACAGTTACTGTTGACTGGTGAAACACAGGTTATTAACATTTCACAGGAGAAAAAGGAAGGAAGGAGAATCTACATCAGCTGAAGCACAAGTCTTAACAGAGGAAAGTAAACTTAGAAAAGATTAACTGATAGTGTTGAAATAGTGCTGTGAAATGGATGTAGCCCTCACACAAATTAATGTCATTAAAATTTTCTTAATGTACACGAAGGCTGTCCTTTTTAAGATAGGTTACTTGGAGTCTATTTCTTCTTTTATCTCTACCTAAAATAAAACCATAACAGAGGGACTGTAACCATCACAAGAGCTAAGCCACACATTGACTTCTCCTGGCATAACTATATATATGTAAATTGGGCTTCATCCTACAAAATTTATTGGGAATCCACAAAGACTGAAGCTACTGACCACTTGCTGATCTTATTTAACCTGTAAATGAATATTGGGGCCAGATATATTTCGGGTACAGTGCATATTTCTTCTATCCAGCAGAACCATTTTCTGAGATAGCCACGGCAAATTTTTTTTAATCTAACCTTATCTGTATATAGCATTACTGTGGCAGGGTCACCAGATGGTGCTGTTACACATAGACTTACACCTTGCTTAACGTGTACAATTTTTAGCTTCATAAAAAGAAATTTGGAATTCTGGTTATATTATGTAGTTTTTAAAAAAATGTTTATAGCTAGAAAATACCAGTGAATTTTGCACTTACTGTTGTGTTCCTTAAGGCTAATGCCAAGTCTTGGAACCACTGCTCTATGATAGCCAAACACTTGGGATGACATTTCTGGTAAAAAAATGGGCTTTCCACCTATTCCTTGTGATCACATTCATTCTATCATTGCTAAACAGCTGTATATAAATCAAATATAAATATTCCCAGACTTTGCATTGAGAGAAACCAGTTAATAAGAAACCAGTTTCCAGCACTTTAGAAGCTACCACCACTCAGCAGAAGGACAGTGATGTAGTTCACCATAAAGAACCATTAAAAAGGATATTTGACTGAATAAGAAATTACATTTGTATTACTTATTGACTACATGAATTGGTAATATTTTTCTCCTAAAATTCCTTTCCATTTCAATCATCGTGTGTTTCTTTCAGTTGGCATGTCTGGACTCTTAAAATCAAAATCTGTCAAAAAATGAAGGATTTGACATTATCTATTATCTTAAAAGTGAACATCACAGACACTTAGAACGCTGTGTCTCAGTAAACTAAGGCAAATGGGAACAAAACCTGACATCAGTTGCACTAAAAAAGATCAGTGTCCATCTACAGTTTATATTTACTTCACAGTAACTTCTATGACAATGAGTTGAAAATGGTGGTCATATCAGCATTAGCAAAACCCACACAGTTTGGTGTGGAACACTGGGTAGGCAAATTGCTAAGAAAATAACCCAAATGTATGTAATTTTTGTGGCCTATTAACACATAGCAAGTTTCTAAGCTAATATAAAAGCTCAGACCATTAGTATTTAGTAATGCTAAATTAAAATTCTGGGCTGGGCTTTGGGTTTCATATTCAAGTGCCCTAGTGAAAGAAATAAAAAGAGGATAAAAGGTGCCCACTGTTCTTTTCTAATTCATGGTTGGTATTTACAGATTCCATGCCTCCAACATGCTGCTTAATTGCTTTCTTTTGCTGAGCAACAATTCAATAGCTCACATGATAAAAACATCACTCTATTAGGGACTATTTGTAGCTTGCCTGTCTCATTCTTAGCATCATTCCTGCATTTATACCTGATGAAATGAGAAATATTAAAAAGGATTTTTTCAGATAAACACTAATATAATTAGAAAGCAGATCTGTCAGATCATCAAGATCCAGACTTGAAGCTTTTTCAGTTCAGCTAAAAATGATATTTCTTTGCAGTTGACTAAATGGCAGTCTGTAATCATCAGGAAAAAAATGAGTGTCTGGATTAGCAGGTATGTTACAAAAATCCAGATATCAACCAATTTTGACAGACTATAAAAAAAAAACCACTTTCAAAAAAAGCAGAATAGTCAGTTCAGCTCTGTGATTCTCTGGTATACATAGTCCTTTAAAGAAGTTTTCCCTTCTATTTTCTAAATCTGTGTTTATATACTTAATTTCACAGTTAAGATCCAAATATGGTATGTAAATGGACTTACAACAGTAATTATGCCAAGCACTGAAAATCTTACCATCTGGATAGGAAAGAACTATTTCATAGTAGAACTTCACTTTATGTGAGCCAATAATGGAGAAAACTCAGAGACAGAAAAGAACGGATCAGTTAATTTCTAAATCTTAACACGAGGTGAATGACTAAATTGTGCAAGAAACATTTTTCTAACCTGTTCTTAAAGACTTCCAGTATTGGAATTCCAAAATGTAAAGGTAAATCATTCTACTTTTCTGACTGCTAGTACGCTTCCCTCTAAACTGATCTTAAGCTTCTTTGCTACTATTGGCACCCATTTTCTTCCTGTCTCACCTGGGACTTAAGTAATTTTTTCTATATTCATGATCTTTTGTACACTAACTGTAAATTTAATTATTCCAGATAGCATGAAGACTGATGACCGCTTCTTTAACTTAGAACTATAGTGGCATTTTGATTATTTTAATAATATAATTAGTGAGAATTTGGCAAGAAGAAGGAGTTTTGCTTTAGTCTTTGAGACATATGCATTTAGCCCTACCTAAATCAGAACTGTGGCTTGATGGCTCTATAATGATTTCCTTTAATATTTTTATCAATTTTCAGTAACAAACCTTTAAGAAAATTTTACTGATCAGTTTATAAGAGTATTTTACTGAAAATCTGGCTGGACCCTGGAGGTCTCCTGTGCATCTATCCATCAGGTACCAAACCAAGTAAGTTTAGTTTAAGCTCACAAGAGCTTCTGGGAAAAACATGTTTTATCATGCATTTTGGGGAAATTAACTATAGGGAATGTAAGGCACTGTCATGACCTAGACTGGACAGATCAAGGAGTCATGTTTAATTCAAAATTCCCTCAGGCTAAATTAGGGTGAAATGACACCTAACAATTAGTTAAAGATTTTATTCATGACAGAAGCAAACTGAACTGGGGAGCAGTGGTAGTAGATGGCAGGATTTCTCACAACAGGAATTGGCATAGGACTACTCTGTAAACCGTATAACCTGTGGTAACCAGATACATCAATTCAGGGAGTAAGGAGATCCCTCCTGTTGGCTCAGGAGGTTCAGAGCAGACCCCCTTGCTTTCCAGACTCCCCCTCAGAGAGCAGCCCAGGGGTGGCTGGATCCACTCCTAGTCTCAGACTTGGTCAATGGTTTATGTCTTGAAACAGATGAAGTGTAGGGATTGTGGAAAAGGAAAAGGAAAGAGAGAAGAAGACAAAGAGGGGGAAAAGAAGAGAGAAATATGGCACAGGTCCTGGGTCCAGCATTAGTCCTGTCAGCCAAGGGTTCCAGTCCTGGTGGGCTTGTGCGCCTAGGGCTTCAGTTTGTGTCCTTTATCATCCTTGCCCCTCCTTCAGGCCGGCACTCAAACTCATCAGGCTAATGAGCAGTTTGTGAGACTTTGGGCTTGGGGGGTCTTGTGGAGTGACTTCTTCTTCCCTGCCAGAGGGATTTGATCTTTGTATCACAACAGGGAGCTGTGCACCCTTCAGCACAACTTCCCCCTACTGTTGCTGATGTATGAGATGATGGGAGTTCACCTTAGTGCCTTGCTGTGCAGGTTTGTCTTTAAGCAGAACTTGCCCCACCACAATGTTTGAGACATTAACTCCTTCAGTCTCTCACAGGCACCTTTTAAAAGTGTTTCATTTTTGTCACATTTTCCTGCCACATTTCCTAAGCTCCATAGAAACCCTCTCTCTACTTTTTCTTTTCTTTTCTTTTCTTTTCTTTTCTTTTCTTTTTTCTTTTCTTTTCTTTTCTTTTCTTTTCTTTTCTTTTC
>JANZLQ010000008.1:21900744-21922010 GCA_026212715.1 Elanus axillaris
TCTTTTCTTTTCTTTTCTTTTCTTTTCTTTTCTTTTCTTTTCTTTTCTTTTCTTCTTTTCTTTTCTTTTCTTTTTTCTGCTGGAGACAATAGCAGAAAGTGAGCTTCAATTGGATTCTTCTTTTTTCTTTTTTTTTCTTTTTGTGACAATAGGAGAAAAGATCATGGAAGCATCATCCCATTCCTGATCATTTCACAGCCAATGTCCTTAGTATATAGTAGTTCTTATTCAGTGGGACAATTTAAATGGAAATAGGTGTTGCTACAAGAAATTAGTCAGTTCATGTCCAGCATTGTCAAAGGAAAAAACCCTATCTTTCAAAAGAATTTTTTCACTTTTAGCACTTGCCTTTTCCATTACCATTTCTTTCATTTGTTCGCCATCAAGAACAATCAATATCCCAAGGAATATGCAGTTTCATAAAAAAATGTAACTAGTATATGGATAAACTAATACATGAAGGAGGCAGAATTACAATAATAAAAGCTTTCATTATAGAACACCTTAGTGTAAATACAGATCTTCAGGAAAGCAGTCATTAAGAATAATTGTAGCAACCACATTTTATCCAACTTCTTTTCTATTATTGCAAGTAACTTTCTCTGTGTTTCATAGCATGTAAATATAAAACTGTCTTAACTGTATGTTAAAGCAGAAAAATGGAACAATGCTTTGGAATCCAGTGAAAAAACATTGAAATAAAAATGAAAGACTTAAGAAAACATTTTGAAGTTAAAATTCCAATACTGGCATATGTGGCTTTTACAGGGAATAAAATCCTCAGATAAAAGTCTGAAAATACTAAAAGCATTGGGAGGTTCACCACAAACTCCATTAAAGTGAGAATTTCAACAAATTTGATTTCCTTTTCACTGTGCAAAACATAAGGCTTTAATTTAAATGAAACTGTGCTAATTAAATTAAGTACTACATATATATTGTAATTAATTGCAAGAATTTGGGAAAGGTTATTTCACTTCCAGTAGATTACTGACTACTAGACTACTAAAATACTGGACTATTTGTTTACCTGTGTTTCCAAAATTCACTAGGGAGTTTCTACCATAGTTCAGGAAGGTGTTCCTTTACTCCATGAAGCTTATGAACCATTGGAGGAAATTCTGATCATTCAGAATTAGCCTGTATGTTATAGTAAATGCAACTTCTACATTAAAAAATATTTTGCCTGAAGAATAAATACTTCTGTCAGTGTTCCTGGATGGATTTATTTTACAATAAGATCTAACAATACAGATCAAGCTCAAAATTAAAAAAACTATAGGTTGCTTAAATTACTGTATCCTTTACTATATGTGTGATTAGTATTCAAACAGATTTCTTATGATATTTTTCTCATATTCTTCCAATATGTTACCTGCTTTTTAATTTTCTTTCAAATCCTACTTATTTAATCAACTTCAGCATTGCTTATCATACTGAAAAATAACTCACACTGCTATTTTCTATAATTTTCTGTGATTAGCATGGAGAAAGCCTCTGAGCCCTTAAAAAAGTGAATGGAGACAAACGTCAGCTCTTCAACTTTTAGAAATAAACATTCCTCTGTTTATTTTTTTTGTAAACTGAAAGCAAAGAGGATTACTGACTCTGACCTCAATACAATAATAACTTTTATAATTGTTTTACACTAACACAAGGAATCCTATAAAAGACAGCTGCATACATGTAATGTATCTGAGCTTTCCTAATGCATGTCTTGATCAGTGATTGTGTTTACCATTGACAGCATATGACATTAGACATTTTTTCATTGTCCAAGGCCAGCTGGCCATATTTCTATTTATTTTCAAATTATATTTTTCAATTATTTTAAATTATTAACCTCAACTCTCAATCTTTCAACATTATAATCCTGAAGTTCACACAAAAAATGTAAAACTTTATCCAAGCACAGCAGCAATCATAGCTGTAGCACCAGTGCTTAAAATAAAAATCAGTTGTCCCACTTCATTTAACAAATGGACTGAAAATTATCATACAGCGTATCAGGAGACTTTTGATTTATACATCCTGCTTATCCAATTTAAAAGTAAAATTACTGATAAATAGATAGGTAATATTATTTACTATTTGGATTTCTCTCAGTATATTAGCTGTGTCTTGCCAAAAAAAGTGTTAAAAAAATACTGTTTTCTCCTATTATTGTAAGAAATATCTTTTACTAATTACACTTCAGACCTTGTTCTAAGATGTGATAGTCTCAACTAAACTAAAAGATAAAGAAATAACCTTAAGAATCAGAGTAAATGACACAAGGGTCCTGCTGTGATGCAAGAATACAATTTGCTGATGAAACATTGATTTGGTTAAACATTACTGAAAGAAATGGATCAGATAAAGAAATAACCTTGAGAATCAGAGTAAATGACACAAAAGTCAGTGCTATAAAATAAAGTACCATGTAAAGAATGAATGTTGAACTTTTCAGATACAAAATAAGACCCTGTGATTTGAAAATGGCGAGAAAGACCTGGCTATCTTAGTATCATAATGCATACGTACATGTAGAAAGTACATTTTAAGGTGAATGTGGGCTGCCAAGCTGAGGAAATTATAAAAGAATGTACATCCAATGTAGGACCTGTTAAGATGCGTGTTTCACACAGAGAAATGGAATATTAGTGTCTTTCCCTACTGTAGCCAAAGTGGAGTTCTACCTTATGATTTAGAAGTACACTAATCAGAGTATAAATAATATTTATTTCCAACCCAAATATAAGTGTACCAAGACACCGTAACTAACAACTGCAATGATCTTGTAACACTGTGATGGCCTATCCAGGTATGATTAATAAATATTTTACATAAATATGTGATCAAATTGACCACCAAAGGGGCAAGAAAAGGTGTGTGTAGTTGTTCATAAGAGGCATACAAATAAGTTTCAAGATAAGGAATAAGAAAGCCCAAGGGACTGCAAATGAGCAGAACATTCTACAGCGGTAATGAAAAAGATGACTGGAAAAACCAGAGCCAAGTTAAACAGTATTAGGAACAATTGGTATTCCTCTTTTTAGAGGAGTGCAGTTAACATTAAAAAATCAGGCACAAATGAGGACAACTGGAGAAGTCTACATCAGTTCTGACTTCTGTTATTGAAGAGCTCTGGTTCCTGATCACCTGGACCTTGCCATCACCTTGCCATGTAAAGCCAATACAGTATTCAAGAGGGTGCAAGAGGTAATCCTTTCATAGAGTAGACCAAAGAAAAAAATTCAAACAAGCACTTGCTAAAAACTAAAAAGAAACACCCTCCTTCCCCTCCCACCTCCAAAACTGGAGTCTGTTTTCTTTTCCTTAAGTTTCTTTCATATAAGGAAAATTATCCTGATATCTAAGATGCTGATTAAGAAATAATTTCCATTTTAGTATTTAATTGGGATCTATGAACTGCTCTGTAAGTACTACTATGGAAAATGCAATTATTTTCTAGTGATTTAATGCAAGTGCAGGACAAACCTAGTAACAGAGTTCTTACTAAACTGGTCTACATATACAGGTAAACAGGAATTTATTTATCTGTTTATATTTCTAAACAAGTAATCTCAGAATATTATTTCTGTGTCCACACAAACCAAAACTGTAACACTGCTATATAACGATTATTTTTCACTTCAGTTTGAATTTTACACAATGTGAAAGGGATGTAAAGTATTCTGAGAACCTGAAAAATCAGCTGAATATAAGAGATACAAGAATATATGGAAAGTCTATAACCACATAAGAAGAAAGCCAATATTAAAATGAAAACTCAGATATTGTAAAAGGAATGATGGAAAATAAGAGAAATAAATAATAATAGTAGCTTCAACAATACCATAAAATGTTGGTTTGCTCCAATCCAATGTGATATAAACTTGGCATATGTAAAAACATTTTTATAGTTTATTATAGAAATATAAGGAAATTGTGGAAAAATATAATAGTTTTTGCACTTTGCTTGATTAGACCTTTTGTAGCATAATTCACAAATTTATTATGAGTTTTGAATTAGTTAATTAATTATGCATGCAATGCAAAATTGCATGCAGCAGATACTGTCTTTGAAAATATACTGTGTGTTTAAACAAAATCTCATTGTGGAACAATGTAGTAGTGTTTACAGCTGACCATGAAGCTGTTGCTTTCAATTTTGTTTTGTTTTGTTTTGTTTTGTTTTTTCCTAGAAAAATATGGGATTGCCAACATACAGTTTAGGAAAGATAAAGAATCAATTCTTTGACTAGATCTCAGAAACTGAGATGCACACACACACTGAACCTATTGTTTTATCTGTAATATATTTATAAGTATAAACTACAGCTATATCATAATGAGCTATCTTAGAGTATTGCATTATCTGCAGGTCTTACTTGCAGTAAGACTTCTTTTACTTCCAGAATAACATCAGGTTAAAATTCATAATCACATAATATGAATGGTATAAATAAATTTTAAAATCTTTTGATAGACTATTATTTCAGGGGAAAAAAAAATTGCTTGGGATTCTCTGGAAATGATTTGGTTAAAATGTACTTAGACACTCACTTTGGCTAATCTTTTTTTTTTCATAAAAAGTTATTGTGAAAAATTATAACAATCTTAATCTGCAAGTCTTGTAGATTTACTATGAAAACATCAAACTCTCAAGTTCAAGTTTTCAGTGAAAGCTGTTTAAATGAACATCTGTCCGTGTAAACAAAAGACATTTTCAATTCATTGCAATGAATATAAATATTCAAATGTACCATATTATCAATTAAACATATTGCATATATATTTTAATACATGAATATGTATCAATACATATAAATGTATATAAATATATACATGAGATTATAAAATATATAGAATACAAGACATTATACTGCTTCTAGGAATTCTATAACTGTAAAACTACTGAGCAGTACTGCATAGACACAAACTTCGTATTTGCCAAAGTGTTTTTCATATAACTGGTAGTTTAAAATACTTTAACAAGTTGAAGAGGGTTATGACACATATGCGGATGACGAACTCTGCAATTATCAGTTAATTCTGGCTAATGGTTTCAGTAACAGTTGGGCAAATATTACTTCTGGGTTCCTAGGTGTCAAAGGTAACTTTTGGGGGAACAAAGAGAACAATCTTACTGTGGAGACACCCTACCTGTAGAAGTCTTAGGATACATGGATGTGGTGTCTCATAGGACCACTGTGTATCTTTGCAAAGGAGATGGAGAGCTGAGTAGAACTGTATTAGAAAAAAAAAAAAAGTGAACTCATTAGGTGCTTTCACAGGGTAATGAGCTCTTAACTTCAGAAGTCATTTGGAATGGCTCAGACATCCAGTCATAAAGGAGATCATTTTCCCCTGCATTCCTGAACCTTTCCTATACAATAAGTTTTGGCACTGAGAGGTAGCCTGAATAAATTATTAAAAAACCCATATAATGGTTTGTGGATTTTTTTTTTTTGGGTTTTTTTTTTTTTTTTTTGTTATTATACTGCTCTTACTTTGTCAGATATAGTGATAAATTTAATTTTCAACCTGTGATGTCATTACTTACAATAGCTTTCAGCAAGGTTATGACACAGTTCTGAAGTAATGCACTGATGCATGAGCAGATTACAGAAAACTTTCCTTGAAAGAAGTCAGTGAATACTACTAAATACCATGCTGCATACTGAAACTACACAAGTGATATCTGCAGTTGTCTCAGGCTCATACATCACCATCTCAGACATCTGCTTTCTCAATATTGTATTCACTCATATGACTTTATAGCAGCTTAAATGTAATTAACAAACAATACATCCTCCTGGTTATGTTTTAATGACCTATGTTTGGTTTTGGAAATGGTAATGATGTGAAAGAGAGTAAAAATTTTCTGTAGTCAACATGTCTTCCAGATTTCCAGTATATGAGAGGTGAAGCTGTTCTATAACCATGATGTAATTGAACCACTATGTATGCTGAAGCATACAATAACCTTGTTTGGTTTTAAAGTATAAGCAATTACCAGGTTCAGTATATACCGCACTTCCTTAACTTCTCTTATCATAAGATACCTCTGATCATACAAAAAAGATCTAACAAAAATTAACTGTGTATATTGATGTCTTCTCATCCCAAATAAAATATTTCCACATTAATCTAAGTATGTCCATTCTGTACTGTTTTGTCTTTATTTCTTCAGCCTTAAAAGTGAGCGTGAACCCAACTTCTTTCAGAGTCTTCTTTTTCAATAAAGGATACTGGCTGGCCCCACTCTCATGACAGCAAGAAGTACTTGGGAGTCTGGACTTGGGAGTCTCCTCAGCATTACTGTCATCCATGAGCTGCAGGAGTTCTATTTGGCTAAGACGTGTACAGTACTACTGAAAAGGAGGTTATAAAGGAAAAGCTAATACAACTCACAGTTCAGATGGAAACCAGTGGCGGGGTGTGGGGGAAGAAGAAATGATTTTACAAACTCATTATAATGCAGTGAGGGAACTGTACAGATCAAAGAACTATTTTCTGGTAGTGGGAGGCCCAGGTGAATAGAGGTGGAAGCCCTACAGGCCTTTCATAAAGCAATTAAGGATGATATTTTCATAGGGGAAAGGAGCATCTTTTAGACAGCTTTTACACCCAAATGTCTGCTGTAGGCTCTGTAAGAACCATTACAGAGAAAGAAAGAAAAGGAAGTTGAAGTCTTTGAAAATAACCTTTTGGCAGAATACACTGAATATTCTAGCTGTTCCATACTCCTTCGGTAAAACTCTGGCTTTATTGTCATTGTGACAGAAGGGATCATTGACTACTGTAAAGCTGAGATTTTCTCCCTGAACTGAAGCATTCAAAAACCTGTGAAAACTCTGAATGTCTCTCCTAATATAAGTACAGCACTCTTATTTTGAACTTTATTATTTATTCCTCCATGTAAATTATTTCTCTAGCATTAGTGAAAACCTTGTCTGTTTATAATGTCACCTCAGTGACATGACAGTGGACACATAAGTCTCATAGTTCTCAGAGACTTGTTCCAGGAGAAGTTTCTCCATTTTTCAGAGAGAAAACTTTCAGGAGGGAGTGTAAGAAAAGATCTTACTTAAAGTATTAACAGCAGTCTTCACCTTGAGTCTTCACTTTTCTCTGTTCTCCACGCTAAATAGGTCATATTCCTTTCTCCTATTCATCCTGCCTTTACTTAAAATAACATAAAAAAAGGACAAAACCTGGATTGCAATTCTAAGACACTCAGTTTACTAAATAGCAACATTAAGGGTTAAGTGTCGAATTTATCTGTAAGTGAGTGCCTATTTTTTCCCCCAACTATTTTTTCCTCCTTCACTAGTTGTTCTAACTACAATTATAATGTTATCAGTTATCTCTTAGTGTATTAGAATGCTTATTTTTATTTTTTCTTGGCAAGTACTTCCTCAAGACATTGTTGCAACAGATGCTGAGCACCTCCTGAGGACAATCAATTAATTCCCCTTTGAAGGGAATAGGAAGTCAACATCCTGTGAACTTCCTATGAACTTCATTCCTGATAAAGATAAACAGCACGCAGAAGACACTCAGCACAAGGATGGAGTGAGCCACTGCTTATGTGCTTTGAATTTCTTGCCCCATGATTTTGATGAGGCAACTTGTACTTGCCCGATAACAAACTCCAAAGGGAATCTTCTATTGGCTTTGATATTGGCTTCGGTTAGAAAGCTTTTTGTTCCCATTAAGATCAAAAAGCACAGACCTGAAGGTTGCAGTGTCAGATTAAAACAAAGAGCAGGACGTGTCTTCTCAGCTTCCACATGTCAGACACACATTTCTGAAATATTTATGGACTTCATTGTTCAGTCAAGTCTGAAGCATTCTTGTTAACATTTGGACATAATTTAGGGCATATTTCATAAGCACAACTGTTAAATATTTATGAGTAACTCTCATTACTTAAAAAGCACTTCAGATATACATACTTTTTAAATTATTAATAACGAGAGTTAGGACAGACCTTGTTTTTATTGCCCTGCACTTCTGGAAATTAACTTTTCATATATATCTGTATTAATATCCTGAAGGTCTTACCATCTCTGTTTTAAGACTTCAATGTTGAAATGTTTCTACTCTTTTAACCCATCGTGTACAAGATTGCTGTTACAGAATATATATCTAGATTGCTTAATTCAACCATGTATATGAAGGTCATCTCATTCAGAGTCTTGCTCCAAATAGGGCTACTGTAGATCAAGTTGCCTGGAGTGTCATCCGATCAAGTTCTGAATCTCTCTAAGAGAAACATGTTTTTTCCCTTCAACTCCTGCAAATTCTGCAAGATGCTGGAGTATCAGACTATGCAGAGTTGAGTTTGCATTCCTGTAATGGATTTCTTGTACTCAAATGAATGATTACACTCCCTGTCACTTGGGTTCATTAATTACAATTTATGGGTAAAAAAAGTTTTCTTTAAAAAAAGGATTTGTAATAATGTATCAGAGTTATAAGTGATAAATTAAGACATTATCAAAATTATAATTAATGACTGTTGTTTAGACGACATCTAAACCAACATCTGAGCTAGCTTGTTTCATTGCACACATTATCTTAAGACCAGCATTATCTGGAAATTTATTAGACACGTCCTTCCCTAATCAGGAGGAAAAGATCCAGCTTTTTCACCTACTCCATAAAAAATTTCAACATCTTGCTTGCTAGTTCTTATGTAATGGACTATTTCATAGTATTACTAGGCTATTTTTTCCTGCCCTTTTACAGGAACATCTTGGATAATTGCCTTAATAGGCACATTCCAAACTTTCTACTGTTCTCAGTCTGTTTCAAACACAAAGATATAAATTCTTAACTAATGTACTATCAAAACTACCACTTTTGCCAAAATTATTTCTGTTTCTTCAAACTCGATTAATTTGATTAAGTGTACCATTTGAGATGCTTTGAAGTATCCAAGACATCTGTGTGTGGCTGGTAGGTAGTACAGAGCAGCTAGGAAAGATCCATGACTGGACTGCCAGCTGGAGGTGAGGCACGGTATCTTTGCGCACCTGAGTGAGATTAGGAAAGATTTTTTAAGCACCTGATACTTCATGATAACTTCATGATTGTATTACCTCCAATCCATATATGGAGTGGGGTCCACTTTTCCTTAATGCTGGTTTCTACTGTATAGAGCTAAATGTTTAAACTCCCATCAGAGTCAATGCAGATTTAGCTAATATAGTCAATGGAGATGAGGAATTAACTCATCAGGGTTCCACTGATCAAATGTAGATGCTTGTTTAATTCAGTTTAATAGCAGTAGACACTGCAAAGGAGCAAAGATATTACACTGAATCTACAGCACATGGAGGCCAATCTGGATAAAAGATACTATCTAACACTACATGCCTATCCATTTGGTTTTTAGGACAGCTAAGCCAAATATAATGGGAATTTAGTCAATTATGTCATTGCAGATGTTAAAGACTCATATTTAGTTGAGCAGAATCTTACCCGTGATGTGTAGATATAAGCCAAGTCTGATTTTAGTGTGGGGTTGTTAGATTTAAGGGAAGATCATATAGAAGATACTCTGTCTTCTAGTGGGGTGGACAATACACTTTTTGACTGTTTGGATCCTTGAGCAGAAAAGTAGAGAAAGAGGCAAACTGGAGCTCCCTAAGAAGGGCAAGTTTGTTCCTTAAAATTAGGAATTGAAATGACAGGTCAACACTGCCTCCACCAATGTTTCTAATATGAAATACATATATTATCCTAGTATATATACTGAGGTGTATGAAAAATACAACAGTGATTTCATAGCAATTGTGTATTTTAAAGTAAATATTTAGGGTTTGATTATTTCTTTGCCTGTTTGTAGGTTTGCATCAAAGTGCTCTGCCTTCTTCACTTATCCTATATCCCTCTTACAATAGGATGATTGCATCTTCATATGCAAGCCCTTACCTTCTTTCTCCGAACCCTGAATAAACTATTTGAGGTCAGATTCAGAGTTGGAGATTTTTGGCCTAGAATCCAAACTGAAATCAAAACTTTCTGTTTCTTCACATCTTTGCATAATTTAGAAATGAGACAATTCGAAGAAAACAATTGAAAACATCTATATTAGCTGATTGCATTTGAGACAATAACACATGAAAATAGCAAACACTACAATACTGTTCTTGCAAAGTAGGCTATCTTCTTCCCAGATGTAAACACATTTCTACTCTAGCCATAATTATACCTGTACAATCCAAAGGGAACAAAGAAATAAAATATGCATTCATGTACATTCTAAACATACACTGATTTGGAATTATACTCTGGCTGTTATCTTAAATGTGTTTTCTGAGGCCATTGTGGAGCATTTATTTCATTTCAAGATGTTTTAGTCCTTAGAGAAGAGTACTCAGTTGTTTTCATGCTGGCTTGTCTGCCTACTGTATGTTTAATCAAGCAACTATTAATAAAAAGTAATTTTAAATGTGTAGTAATATATGGTGGTCATGAATAACACTGCAAAAATAAAGGCTGAAAATCTTGCATGAAACAGATAAATTGAGAAAGCCTAGCTTTTACTGAAATACTCTTTCATGTTTTATCCACTTCTCTAGCTTTTCTCTGTACTATTCTGTATTAATGTCCTTAGTAGAATTTATTCTCCTATGGTAACATGCAGGAACTGAGATCTGTAGCTGGTTTATAACCAGAAAGACAAGCAAAATCTGAAAATTAGTTTAGAATCTGTCTTTTAAAATGAATGGTTTTTTTATTTATTTCTCTGTTTTCTTTCCCTTTCTGCAAAGGTATTCCCAAAGAGGACAAAATCAGTCCGCACAACATTATTTCTTTTTTACATATAGGTTTTTTTCCCCTGTTTATAGTATAGTAATATGCTGATGAAAAAGATTACATTGGAGAGTAAGGATGTGAATAAATTTGCACTGAGTTCAACAGTTTAATTCTTCTGTAAGATGCCAGGTTTCAGCAATGTTAGTAGTACTCTTGTCAATATCTGGGTCATAGTTCGAAATTAAGTATATCCTTGACATCAAGGCATCATCAAAAAAAACCCTTCTCCTATCTTGGAAATACTTTGTAGTTACCGGGGCCCCAAAGATCAATTTTGTCTCTGTGGGTTGGACTTATATATTTGAAGAATAATTGTGCTAGATTCTTTCTGTAAGCAGCTGAGAGAACAGCTCTAGGAGGCAATGTAGATCCCCTGATAACAGCAACGGACATTTGAGGACATTTCTGTTTTGTTTTGATGTGTTAGCTGTTAAGTCTGCCTTGGTGCTTATATAGCTACAGTGAATCTTTAATCCTGAGCCTTTAAAACTCATCAGCTACTGAGAAAATCAGGTATTTGGGAGACCGTATTGTGGCCTTTCAATACTTAAAGGGGGCTTATAAGAAAAATGGGGACAGATTTTTTAGCAGGGCCTATTGCGGTAGGACAAGTGGTAATACTTTTAAACTAAGGGAGGGTAGATTCAGACTAGATACAAGGAAGAAATTTTTTATGATGAGGGTGGTGAACCACTGGCACAGGTTGCCCAGAGAGGTGGTAGATGCCCCAACCCTGGAAACATTCAGGGTCTCGCTGGACAGGGCTCTGAACAACCTGATCTAGTTGAAGGTGTCCCTGCTCATTGCAGGGGGGTTGGAGTAGATGACCTTCAAAGGTCCCTTCTAACCCAAACCATTCTATGATTCTATGATTCTATGAAATTTAAAGATCTGAGAGAGAGACAGGAACTCCATATTTGTCACTTTTTGCTGCCATAGTAGGCATCTATGCTAGTTCCACTTGTATGCTTCAGAGGTGCCCCATTACAAACATACACATACAGAGATTTATAGTCCCTTTCATTTCAAGGTGGAGCCAATTTGCAACTAAATCTGACTGAAAAGTTCATCACAGTTTTAAAATGTGGAAAATTTTAGTCTCTATATACTTTCTATTTTCAAACATGAGTTGGAAAATTATATAAACTGAGGTCTTGCTTCAAATCTCTGATTTCAATGGAAAAAACCTCTGCATACTGAATTCACCATTGAATTGTTGCTGCAAACCTATATATATATTCAGCTGCTGGTAAACAGTTTCAAATCACCTTTCTATTTAATTAAACTATTTTGAAAGCTGTAATTTAAAATTTTATCTGCATTTTAGGCTTTCAGGCAGGAAAACCAATGGAAAATTATTTCAACTTCAGTTATGACACATTATTTTAGAAATATATTGAACATTTATTTTAAGACAACTAATGATGAGGACTCGTCTGAATTGTTAGGTGAAAAAAAAAACCTCACAGATTTCTGATCTGAATTTGTTTGACTTGACAGTGAAACCTCTGTATCAGGCTATAAAAGCACAGAAGCAGGAAATGTCCTCATGTGAACAGCTGTTTATATTTTTTGCTTTTCTTCTCTTTTGCACCTTTTTCATAATCCTTTTTGTTTTTCTGATGTAAGACACTTCCTTGTGTTGTTTACAATTAGATACATTAATACAACAACATATATTTTGCAAGGATGAATATCTTTAATTGCATGAGCATTATATTGACAAGCCAGGAAATAGAAACTAGTGATTAAAGCAATGGCATACAAAAAGCTAACAAAAGGTAACAGAAGTATTCCAATTTTTTAAATGGAGATTTAAAAAAAATAAAATGAGGGGGATATCTTACGAACATTCAGAAGTTGCTTATCCCAAAGGTTGTAATCAAAAAATAAAGCCCTGACTTTGCAGTCCTTCTTTATCATCTTCAGATCCTTTGTAAGTTTTTCAGTTGATCTGTGAGTAAATCTTCTCTACAGAGGCAGAAATGTACAGAGGTACACAGGAAAGCCATAAATAAGGTAGTTTAGGTATCAAGAGCAATTTACCTGCAGCAGCAACAACCTCAGTGTTGACTAATTTGCCATGCTTTTCAGTGTAATGCCAAATTAGATTGTTCCCAAAACACAAGATAGCTTTGTTTACAACTAACTCTGGTATCTTTACATTACCTTGTAGCATACATGCAGCTATATGCACACAAATTATTAATATCTTAAGCTAGAGTCTGAATTTTCACTTGCATTTTCAGAGGGTTCAATAAGCCCACAAGCATATTATAAGCAATAAATAGCAATATGTGGGCTGGTAGCAATTATCAAGATCAAGACCTTGTATTTACAAATCTAAGGTATCTTTCTGAATTACTTGCTTGTCCTAAATGCTTCAGAACTGAACAAGCTGAAAAAATATATAGACTTACATGGGCTGTCTCTAAAAAAGTTACTCCCCCATGAAGTAATGTAGACTTCTAAAAGCAAAGATATCTTGAAAAATAATCTGCAGTATTCTAGGTGGCACACCAAGTAAAATAAGCAGTACAGCTTTTGGTGCCTGAGCTTGCTTGCCTTCAATTGCCTCAGATGGCTGCATAACACTGCATATGTTTGACATATTGACCACATCGACATATCTGAGCAGAAGATGACTAGAACAGAATTTCTTTTCAATGAAATATGTCAAGCTTTCGGGGTGTGTGTGGGGGGAAGTCTTTCCCTCACTATATTAAAAATAACAATTTGTAAAAAAATCCACTTAGGGATTTCTTTGGAACGTTGTCTTGCATTATGAAGACACTCATCAATTTTTATTAGTGCCTTTGAGCAATGAACTTCTGAAAGCTGGACATACAGAGTTTCAAAATGAACCAATTTAGGTAGACAGGCAGCCAGGTTAAGTAATGAAAAGCTGGGCCATTCAGCCTTTCTGTTCTCTCTCATATACTTACCTGTCACTCAATCTCATCTCCTGACTGTTTGCCTTGTCAGTATTACTTTTTTATTCCCATCACTGATTTTATTTGAACAAGGTGGTTTCAGTTGAAATTTTCTATGGAATTTGTACCCCACTGAAAGAATATTCTACATGAAAAAATAATTCTTGCAGAAAATTCCTAGCCAGTTCTAGTAATTATTACAAAGTGCATACAACACCACACATAAACTATTTTGTGACTGGAATATTCTGCAGTGCCTTTTACTTGACAGCTCACTCTAATCCCCTCTTTGTCAGGACTACAGAGAAAAAAGAAGAGTAAAGGTTATAGACAAAACTTGTATTATGGTGTCATTTCTTACAAAGTATTTATGGGGCAGGAGGGAAGAAAACAACATAATGTTTGCAAATATAATTTTAACTCTCTCTTTTCTTTGCCAGATTTTTTCAGCAGTAAAATCTGTATTGTATTTCTATTTTGAGGAAAGTAAGAGGTTCTCTGATCAATTGAAAAAAAAGAGAGAAAAATGTGTTTATAAATAATTCAAAACTTTGTAGTCACAACTGGAAAAGTTCAAGAGCAGTGTAATGACAATGCAATTTTAACTTATTCTTATTTAATCTTCAAAATCATAATTAAACTTCTCAGTAGAACATTAATACATGAATCTAATACTGTCAAGAAAATGTTTCATTTCGGAGTATTATTTTTATATAACCCTTTTAAACAAATGTCTTACCTATTGATTTTAATGGGAGCATAAACAGACCTTCAATGTTGTAGTTTTGTGCCACTTTTCTTCCCCTGTATACATCCTAGCATTATATCAATTCATCTACAGAATAACACATATGTAAAATGGAAGACTTGCACATAGTCATAAAAGCATAATAGAGAGGATTATAGAAAAAATTGTTTGTCTAATTAATTTTTTTAAAATACCAGACAGCACAATAAGTTTTTTCTAGAAAAAGTCTTCAGAGGGTACTCCCAGTTATGTTAGATTCATTACAATGTGATCACAAATATTAAAAAAAAAAGAAAAAAAGAATATTTCCTTCCTCGATATTTAATTTTTCATAGTATAAGTCCCTGAAAACACCAATAACTTCTCTATTTTTTTGTTAACATCAAATCAATAAGTTCAAGTTGATTTTCCTTTTTTTTTTTAATAAAATATCTCTATTTTTACAATTCAAGGAGTCACAACATAAGTTATGGAGCTATGATGTCAGAAATAAGATATCTTTTCACTGTCTTTGTTGAAGGCTACTGACAAGGAGACTGAAATAAATGGAAAAATTAAAATGCATGAAAAATTCAAACTAGGTGCAATTAAATTGTGGCTGAACCTCAGTCATTTACAAAGATAAACTCAAATGTCCCAACCTGTTTGCAATTTCATTATTGAAAAATAGTTGTATCTAAATGTATTTTTTATGATTAGACTTTAAAATACATAGAAGAGTTTTCAATACTGTTTCTTGAATGACACTTTTGTATTCCCTTTGTTCATGCTTTCAACAGTAGTCCATTTATTATTGCACACAGAAAGTTCAGTTGCAGTCATTGGCCCAAACTCTAGCCAAAAACTTAGTTTTGAAGAATGATGATGATAGGAGCAATGTTATTCTCCTCCCACCAGAGAACATAGACACACTACTGCTGACTGCAGTGAACAGTAGTTGATCCAAACTGAGTAGTAATTAAATCAATTACCATTTGATTTTAACTGAAAAAAAAAGTAAGAGGCACTTGCATTACAAGCATTCCAAAGGACTGTTCTACTGCCATTTTCTTGGAACTTAGAAGAAAATATCTACATTCTCAGTGTTTCAGATTCTATATGAATCTGGACACAGGTGTCAAAAAAGTCTAAAACCAGTAAATACATGAAGCCTGAGAATGTAGAGTTTGGATTTAAGCACATAAAAGGACTTAAGTCCTTCTGCTACTCTGTTGCACCAGAAACAAGCAACACAAATTAAAGATAAATGACACAAACTGATACATTCTTTGCATATCCCTACATGATTTGTTCAGCACTTCGCATGATATAAGCACTTGCTTTTAATCATAATAAACTCTGCTTGCCGAACACACTGATATATTTGTGTTAACCTCCAAAAAGCTAAGAAATAGTAGTCAAACTACAGAAAAGATGTGTAGTTCTATATCTGAGTTGAAGATAAACAAAGAATTCATGCATCCTTTAAGAAACTGACTATGTAACTTGACCCTGAGGGCCAACATTTATCAGCCCATATCTTCAGGTGTGACCTTCACATTTTTTACCTTTGTGCCAGTGCACTTGTATATATCTGTTGAACAGTTATCAGGTTATCCTCTAACTGGGCTTTAGGCATGTTAATCTGCTGTAATTTAACATCATTTTCCTGCCATTTTAAATCTTATGTTTCAGACACTAATACCTACAACAGCCTGGATCCATGAGTGCTGTCCTCTGGGTATGTGTAGAGGTTATAGCTTTCCCTCTGGTCAGCATGCTTTTGATTGCTTTCTATGTCAACTGATCATAAATGTGTTTGCCCATATGGTTCCACAGGTGAAATTAATCTACCTGTGTGCTTTTTTTGTCATTCATCTGACCAGTCTTTTCACGATTGTTTGCCTGCAATGTACAAATATGTTGTGTGGAGTATGATCAGCAGAGTTTCTGATTTTCACCAAGATTTTCAGACCTTCAGAATACATGTCAAAATTTGTCTCAGTGAGGTGGTCTATAAGAATAGCTTGCAAACTTTTCAGAGATAATACCTCATCAATTTTGCTGCCGCCCCTAAATGATACCTATGTGTTTATGCCCTTTTAAGAATCTCTCCTGCAATTACTGGCATCAGTTCAAAAGGTACTTGGTTTGACTGTTAGTAGCAAGACCTTCTCAAATCCTTCAGAGTCCTCATTGGTCCAGTTCTTTTCTTCCATGACTTTTGATCCAGCAAAGAAAGCTCAGCCCACTGTGTTTTGGATCTGAGACTGATTAATTTCACTGGTTGTATTTTTTTTTTCTCTCCATTTTGGGTTCTGTTAGGTTTTCCAGTTGATCTTTGGATGACAAATGCCATTCTCAGAACAGAATGGAGGCATGTAATCTTGTCAATCATTTCAACAAAAGCCCAGTTGCATTCTTGGCTTAAGGAATGAAAATCATATTACTAGAAAAATTGCTGACTACCCACTTAAGATCCCTCATTCACCCTATTTTAAGATATATGAAAAAAACATATTAGCATTCAAAGTAAGAATGATAATTAACATTGAATTCATTTAATACATTTTCAAAGTACTCTGGAAAGAGCTTATAATCATTTTAAAAATGCAGAAATTTGTTAACATGCTTTTCATAAGTTTCAATTGTGTAAAAACATTATTATCTGAAGGAAAACATCTTATAAAAATATGTGTCACCACTTGAAAAAGAAAAAAAAAGGCATTTATTTTTGTAGTAATTTTTCACATATAAAAATTTAAATTTTGAATGCAAGGTTAAAACCTACTCTTCAGTAACTGCTGTCAAATAATATTTTTTTTTAATCAGAAGCAATTTACTGGTTCCCATTCATTAAACAGGTTGGCAAAAATGCATAAAAAGATAAAAAATTACTGTAATAAGCACGATCTAATGTGTCTGTTAGAAAGAAAAAAGATCAGTTAGTCATTTTACTAAATATTTATATTTATGGTATTATATAAGCATCATATACGAAACAGTTACATCATTCTCACTGGAGATATACAGCATAGTGAAGTGTAAAATACAGGTGAATACACTGTCCATAGATTTTGAAATGGGAGTTCATATATGTGATAATTTTGTGAACTCTTTCTAAAATATAGTTGTATTTTTTAATAACACCCTGATAGAGTAATAACACAACAATGTAACAATAAAGTTTTTCTGAAATACATTAAAGACATGATTTTCCTCAGTTTTAATGCTATTATGTAATAACTAATATTTGTGCCAAATTAGTTCAGATAGCTGGTACAAAGCAGTAGCATGGCACGTTATATTCATGTTGAACCCAATATGAACAGGTGTTAGTGATGCTGCAATATGTAAACCACTAGAATATTTGAGACATTATTTTTTAATTCAACCAACTCTGTAATTAACCTCACAAGTTATAGCTTGTTAAGGCTTTATTCTTTTAGCAACACAGGTTTCCACCATGATAATCTTTTTTATAGAGGAATAAACAAAACTTAGTCTCATCATAGTAGAAATAATTGCTACAAGGCAGAATTTCTGGGCATTGCATTAACATTCAAAAAAGGCCTTCTCATGAGATCTAAACATAGCTTTCAAAAAATGGTACCTTCCAATAGCTTGCAGGTGCAGGGACCATCTGCACAGAAAAATTCATTGGCTGTGGGCCATTACAATGTTACCATACAATAATCTGTCACTAAATTACAATGTCATGTTGGTAATATATTTTCCCAGCATTTGTAAACTTTAATTGTCTGTTTGATTTTATACAGTAATATTTTACAAGTAAACACAATCATGAGAGCATGTACTGTAGATGCACAAATAATTTAAATAGTCAAGCTGGATTACTTTTAATGGTGCAATATTGAAATTTGGTTTGTTTGCAACTTTACAGATAAAACTCAGGATGTATAAAGCTCTAAGGGTTAGAATATAATGTATTCAGTGTTCATTCATTCCAAGAATAATAATTGTCATAAGCAGACAAACAAACAATAGCTCAAATAAGCAAATAGACTATAAAAACCAGACTGTTCTCCTTACTCCCAAAGTTGCCTGGTGTGCAGAACAATTCTGCATGTCTAAAAACCCAAAATATTAAAGAACAAGAAACAAATCATTACAAGAAACAAATGTTCTAATGGTACAAACACAACTTTCAAGTAACTCCTCAGAAGACGGTACAGTTCCACTAGGATAAATACAATTATTGAGTTTAACTATACAAAATGACTCATCATTTCACCTTATCCTGTGTAAATCATAAAGTGTATGCACATCTTATTGTTCAATAAATAGCATTAAACAAAGAAACCTTTTTGTTCATTTTCTACAATACAAACCTTTTTTTCCTCTGAAAGTGAAAACCAGCTTCACTCATGATTCACTCATGAGGATTTTAATCTGTAGTTAGAATCTAACAGTTTGAGTATGGGTCAATGCTTGTGACTTCAATTTCCTCTCATCTCAAAATCAGTATTTATCTTTAATCTCAGAGAAATAGACACTGTTTAAAATGTTGACACTGTGCCAAGACATATGCAGACACACATGCAGCTATGTAGATTTCTCTCCCCATATATGTGTAAATTTTAGCTAGGTTACCACTTTACTACTCTATCAATCTATACAATAGAACTCATCACTAGGAGAAACTATATGTAAAACAAACAAAAAAAGATTAAATGAAAAAAGTAAGGTAAAAGGCAAGTTATTGCATTCTCAGTAGGTAGCACATTGGTATGTACTTCAAAATTCCATGTCCTACTCGTAATCTGGCAGGAGCTCAACTCATGTTCGTAGATGCTCATCACAGCTGGTGTATGTGACATCAGTAATTGCAAGGTCACAGTCACAACACTATAATCAACATTCTGTCATCACTTCCAATACAGGATCATATTTTCAAGGTTTGTAAACTTTATAAAATTAATTTTTTTCTCGAGAAGTATTTTGATGGAAATGGATCTAGCATAAAAGTTTAGGTATTTTTTTATTTCAGGATTTTAAAAAAAGTCTTCAATTTTGTTTCTGTATGACAGCAGGAATACTTTGTATCTTTAGACAATCATTTTTGCTCACAATCCTGTTTTCCTTCACCTTGAAGACTTTATAATAATGGGATGTGGCAGGTACTTAATCACCATTACCTATTTAAGATTTTGAAAAAAACAGCTTGTCAAAAAAACTTAAATCTAGAAGGTACCATCTTTCTGCTTTCAGTATATGAGAAATATTTTAACCAATCAGTTAAATTATTGGTTAATAATAACCAATATTTTGGTACTACAGGAGTTATTTGTGTTGTCTTTCTAAAATATATTGCTTCATGGGGAGATAAGACACAGATTCTCAAAAGTATCCAGTTATGATTCGTTATAGAATATACAGGATATAAAAGGCAAAAGCTAGAAATGCACTCTAAAGTCCCAGGATAAATTTATCTTCCTTGTTCGTCTCTTGAGCCATGTTTTTCCACCTGATGGTCCTAGGAAAGGAATCCTCATATATGTTCCTAGACTCCAATTCAGTAAAATAGGTAAAAGGTAAATTAAATTAGATTACAATAAATAACATTTTCCAGATTCCTACAGATAGGCATATGGTGCTTTTCCACTTTCTTTTTTCTTATTCCAAGCAGTCTCAGCAACTAGCCTTGTAGTCCAGTGATTATAATTCTAAGGGAAATAAACTGTTCCATCTTTGTTTTTTATGAATGTTTTTGTGTGCTGATCTACATTGGGTAGAGATTAATATAAACACATTTCATAATGCACTTTATAATGTCCTTTATTTTCACATGTGACAAAAATTAAGTAAGTCTTTTCTAGAGAGAGTCAATAGAAATTACTTAACTCTTTTGGGATACATAATTCATCTCAAGGAAAGCAGATATCATAAAGTCATTTTCCCCTTCATTCATCTGGTTAATTGTGCAGCAATCTCTACAGGACCAAGTGGACAGATCATGGAAAGCAGGTGAAAGCAATTGAATAGAGGTTCAGGAAGTCTGTGGTAGGCCTTCAGCTATGTCAGATATAAGTGGGACCAGGATTTTTTCTTTTAATTGATTTAATGCTAGTGAAATTGTGACAGAAGCTGAGACACTATCCAAGAGAAAATCTTTATCTTTCCTATTTCATGTATTTCATATACTTTCTCTAAGCATACAATACTGGCTCTGTTGAAGATTTGATGGTGGCTTAAATGGCAATGTTTTTACGTATATAAGTATATTAACATATACTTCAAACATGAAACTGCATAAAGCATGAAATATGCCGCATCCTGTTAAATCAAGTATTGAGGACAGCATACCTCTATGTCTACATGTTTCAACCAATTATAAACATTGGTATACTGATTAACTGGTATGATTTTCTTTATTTTTCCTAAAATATTCTCAGTTTTAATCTATTTCTTCAAAGGCTTATCTGAGAACAACAGAAGGTTATACTAGAGAAGCTTCACAATGGGTTAGGGCTTAGATGAGGAAAGAATTATCTAGTCACTTACATTAATTGGTAAAGCAATGCATACCAGACGGTGTCCTGGTGTCAGCTGGGATAGAGTTAATTTTCTTCCTAGTAGCTGGTATAGTGTTATGTTTTCGGTTCCATATGAAAAGGATAACACACTGAGGTTTTCAGTTGCTGCTAAGTAGTGTTTAGACTAAGTCAAAGATTTTTCAGCTTCTCATGTCCAGCCAGCAAGAAGGCTGGAGGGGCACAAGAAGTTGGGAGGGAACACAGCCAGGGCAGCTGACCCAAACTGGCCAA
>JANZLQ010000008.1:21933920-21950901 GCA_026212715.1 Elanus axillaris
AGGGAAGGGAAGGGAAGGGAAGGGAAGGGAAGGGAAGGGAAGGGAAGGGAAGGGAAGGGAAGGGAAGGGAAGGGAAGTGAAGGGAAGGGAAGGGAAGGGAAGGGAAGGGAAGGGAAGGGAAGGGAAGGGAAGGGAAGGGAAGGGAAGGGAAGGATTTTCATTACTTCTGTCATAATGATGAAATATACTCCCTCTATCTACCTGTCTGTCTTCAAAAACTGCTTCTATTTGAAATTCCTAATGGCAGACACATCATGCTGGGAAGCACTGAGGCCACTCACATCAAAAGTCTTTCATGTAATGCCTTATGACTGACTGCACTAGATGTTTTTCATTGCAGCAGTGATGTGTAAGCAATCAGAGTATGACACTTAAACCCACTTATTTTTTTTTCCCTTTTCTTTTTTTGTAGTACACTAAGGTTAAACAAAGAAAAATAAATTTTTTATGTGTCATCCTTCTGTGACAGTATCTGATTTTCCTGGGAAATAAATGATTCCAATAAACTGGGACAAACGTGTTTGTTTCCTGCTACATTAAGATGCTGACAATTGTTTGGCTTTTTCTCCAAGTAAGTGTTTTAAAAATAAAGAAGTCACACATTCCTATACTATCCATAAAACTAAATCTGTATGGAAATACATCTTTACTTAAGTCTTATTTGAAGTTTATCAGATAATATTTAAATGTCTCATGGGCATTGCTTAGCCATTCAAATTGAAGTGTTTAAAATTATAAAAAAGGCAGACTATAAAAATATAAAATATTATAAATTTAGGCATAATTATTGTAAGTTTTGATGTGTATATAGACCTGTTATAGATGTCAGATTGTGCTAATTTCCTATGAAAAACTTTGAGGTGCTTGTGTAAAAAACATCTTAATTCTGCATGCTTTTGTGCAAGTGGCTGGGAAACATGTTTAATGACAAGCAGCCTCTCACTAATAAAAGAGTGGAACCAACAAGTCTTTAAGATTAAGTGTATCCCTGTGTGGATGTTGGAATGCACTTAATCTGGTTTGTATAGTATTGAAAGAGGCAGTATCAAACTTGGTAAATTTTTCAGGTTTGCATCGTACAAATTAATTTTCAGATTGTATAATCTTCTGCCTTGAACTGTACTCTTAAGACTGTCTAAGGGTATATCTTCTGCATCTTGAAAAGAACCCCCTAGTGTGTTGATTCAAATTTCCAGTAATGAAAGTCTAACTACCATCCCACCTCGTTTGTAAATCAATCAATTCAATGAAGGTTAGAAATTTACACTTTTTTACAATGAAGATTTACCAATCCATACGTGAGTATTTTAGCCTACAGATACAAAATCAAGTCTTTTGCTCACGTAGTAAGAATCTCAATTCATAGCTGATGGATGAACACTCCTAGGCATGAATTGGGACCTGCTGCCACAGGGCACAATATGACAAATATCTCTTACTTCCTTGCACATTTTCACAAATGTAGGACTACATTTATATACCATTTTAACCTTCAGAGTAGGACAATGAATGTCAATGAAGTGCTTCCACTTTTCTTCAGAGGATCAGATATACAGCCTACATATATACATATCCATACATATAAACAAACAAATAAATAAATAAACTTGTATGAGTTTCTCTTTTCAATGTAATTGTGCAGTTCATCTCAATTAATTTTTATTCTTTATGAACATGGGTCTAGGAACAGAACGAAACAATCTATATGTGAATGTCTAAGTAACAGATGTACATGTTACATCATTATTATTATTATGTTGTGAATGAATGAATAAACCACTTCATTCCTTGTGACAGCTTTCTGCTGGAAAATATCATCAGGCCATTGTAAATGGGGGTTACCAAGAAGTTAATAAGACCCAAAATAAGCAAACATAGATTTCTCAACAGAAATGAAATTTCAGCATTACATTGTCGTTCTTTTAGAGTGGTGTGGAGATGCCCTGCATCTAGGTTCTGTTAAATGTTAAATTTCTGTGAAGAAGGAATTAATGACAGCCTTACACTAAACCAGAAACAAATCCACTTAAAAATAAGGCTAGAACAATGACTTAGGAACTTGGTCAGGAGCTCTTTCTGAACAGTTCTAAATATATTTAAGAACACAATTCATATAGAAAAGACACATAAACAGCTGAAATTATCTACAGTACAAAAAAAAAATTATCAGATTTTCTGTGGGTTGGTCTCTGGAAGCCGAAAGTTTCATTGGGAAAGAAAAAACAATACAACCTCCTCAAAAGCCATCTCCTGTTTTCTACACAACACACTGCATTAACAGCATTCAGTAGTGTGCCAGGAAAAGACTGGTATTTAATGGTATCTTATCTATGCTAGCAAACCAAAACTATCACAGTTTAAATCTACAGCTAAGATTAAAATGTAGAAGCAATGATCTACTACACTTTTGGGGTTTGTAATACAAAAAATTGTTTTATTCATGGTATAACTATGTTTGCAGATGAATCACAATTCCTTTCACATCCAAACAAAGCTGCAGCAGTGGGTCTTGTAACAAGAAAAATGAGTTAACAGCAACAACAACTGTGTCTTGTGACAAGTGCTAATACACAGAACCATACATCTTGCCCTTTTTTTTTCTCAAAAAACAATGGACACAATGTATGTGAGGACACAGAAACTGAAGAGCAAGCATCAATCAGACTGGCATTTCATAGTGCTATGCCTCCTAGCAGAGGCTTTGTTAATATCATGATAGGACAGATTCTTAGTGAAAGCATAGTCCCGTTCACATCTAACATTCACACGTGCTTTGACTTCACTGGTACCCTGCACAACAATTTTTATTGCTTCACCAGCTTCTGAAAGCAAAAGAACTATAGAGAAGCCCTTTTATTCTATTTTCAAACTATAAAAGAAAACATACATATTTATTTCCCACTGACAATTAAATTGGTATTTTAGATTCCATATGGCAGGAGGTAGAAAATTATTTTAGTAAAGTTTAACTATTCCTGAGCAAGTAGGAGTAACAGAACCAAGAACATTGGATGTTTGGAAATCACCATAGCATGTATCCTTGGAAGTACATGTTTTGCTGCTTCAGTACTAATCTAAGTATCTGGCAAGTATTCAGACAGGATAATACCTTTAATCTGAATGGCATGAGCTGGAACTGGACATTCTGCATACGGCACAGGCCAGAGTCATCTCCAAGCTGAAGAAAATCTTCCTCCCAGCTGAACATTTGGAGCTACTTCCTCAGAAATGATCTTTCTTTCTTCTATTTTTTTTCTCATAACATTAACACTTGATGTAATAAAAAATACTGTCACCTTTCCCACAGCATTTCCAAATTTTTGAAGTTCATACTATTTACCCAGTTGGAAGTCTTTAAGATCTATATAATTTCCTTTCTCTTCTCTTACAATCATTGCTGATAGAATGTATAGCTGACATTCATATGAAAATACTTACAATGTATTGATGTGCTGTACAAGCAAAAAAGCCACATTTTACTGAAGTCCACCTTCTTAGCAGCAAATATGATCACTTTTTTTCAAGGTTGAACTACATCATATACTATGCATTTATATGAATAAAAATTGTGAGCCTTGATTTAAGAAGGTATCTTTGGACACAATTGAGTTACACGTTCTTTTTTGTCCTTTACTTTTCACACTGGAATAAACTGAAAGGACATTTAATCTTTTTAAATAGTGCTTTTCATGGGAATTCTCTCTTCCCTTTTCTACAAGAAATGTAGTTATCCTTTTATCATACCATGGGTTTCCTTGGTGATAAGTTGTTGAAAGAACAAGAAACAATAATCATGGTGTATGAGATAATTTTCCTGGAAAACCTATAGTTCCCAGACTACTTTGATATTCAAAAATGTGATGTTAGTTGGATATATGAGTATAAATGGGGAAATATTGCATGTAAGAGAATATAGAGAATATCTTCTGAATACAGTAAACAAGGAAAGAACTTATAAATACAGTGAGTAGATGGTAATTTAAAAGCATACAATTTGCCTTGAATTCTGAGTTTTGTTAAAAGAAACTTTGAATTTTTGTGAAACAAGATGTAATTTTTTAAACTGCAGAAAAATGAAGAAGTACTTTGAACATTCTCATAACAGAGAGACTGGCTGACAGAAGCTCTATTCCATACATGACAGGTTTGGTGTTTGAAATTGTCTTTTATTCAGTATAACAGATATATTTTTAAACATTTCTAATATGGTGTTATATAGGAATGTCAATTTCTGAGTTAAAAAAAAAAAAAAAGCTTTCTTAGTAAAAAAAGATCCTCAAGAGACTGAAACAAAGCCATAGACATCTTCTAACACAAATGATTTTAAAACTGATTTGATTCCAGAAAGCTTTTGGCTTTGATTTAAGAAACAATTTACTAGGATTTTAAATTTTGTCCAAATCCTCCACAGTTCTTAACATTCAAGATTTACCTTCTTAATGGTTTAATTTTCCTTTCTGCTGAGATCACTTGCACAAACTCAGAAACTGATCAGATAAAACTCTGTATGAGGTAAGCACACCTGATTAATGGCAATCAAATGTTGTTGGGGATATTTTATAGAACACCACATCTACAGACACTCCCTTGTCCTAGTTACTGGAGAATGTATAAGATATTAAAAAGAAGAAATTTTTTTAGATCTGCAAAAGTCCACACTGCAATGTTTCAGCCAAAGGAATCATAAAATGTCTTATTGATAAAGGAGGTATTATAGAATTATGATGTTAATATCTAATAAGCAACAAGAAAAGACCTAATTATTGAAAACATGCACAAGGCTGCCATGTCACAACCCAAATGAAACTATAGATATGAGCTATTCCTAAAAATATTTATGGTACTATGAAGAATATTTATACACCATTTTTTTTTCAAACAATGAAGCAAAGGTGAGCTTTTTTTTGTTGCTGTTAATTTTAGTTGAAAAATAATTTCTAATGTTCAGCCAGCTCAGATAGGTATTGCTGAACTTTGCATTTGCTAAATTTCCCATATTTATCTTCTTATCAGGACCAGAATTATAATGTGCATACCATGAGCTAAGTCAGATTACTCACTACATTTTATTTTAGTTTAGGTCTACATAATATGCAAATTTTTTAATCTCATCTACATTAAGCTATCTAAAAGTTAGACTTCTGAGCAATTCAGTGACTGCTTCCATAAACAATGAGGAGAGAAGCACCTTCAGAAATTCATTCATGTTATCCTAAGAGAATTATAAAGTGTTATAATAGAGATATTTTCAGAGATTTTATTTTCTAACATACTCACTGACAGAGTGGTCATTGTTCTTAACACTGTTTGGTCTGCCGTGAGCTGTACATCTAAATATAGTAATTTTTTCTTTTCATTATGGACATGGTAAAAGGGACATTCTACTATTGTGAGATTACAATTTAAGCACATATTAACACATAATTGTGTTATCTATCTCTGAGAAACAGTGATCTGGTTAAACATGCTAAACATATTCCTTATCTACCAGTATTTAAGTGCAATGGTTTTTGTCCCTTCATTTTCTAAACACTTGCTATGAAAGCATCAGCCAAAAGAAAACTCCACTGAGCACTTGTTAACAGCTTCTGCATAACACATTCCTTGAACATTTGAATCCTCTGTCATTCAGGTGAAGGTAGCTTGTCTAGAAGATTGCCTGAATTTTAAAGCTTAGTAGTATGCATAGGTGATAACTGAACAAGGTCAGGGTCTTTCTCCCCCTGCCCTGCCTTTTATTTTTTTGTAAAGGATTCTCAGAGGGAAACATTTCTTTCTTTTTTCTTTTTTCTTTTTTTTTCCCCTGAGAGTGGTTATATTGTCCACTTTTTTTTCCCCACATATGTCACAGAATCATATTTAAAAATAAAGGTTTTTTTTCTTATCTGGCACACTGTGTTTGAACTGCTGTGTTTGCAAAAAGACTATTTAATGTTCAAGCAAAATAATTAACTTCACAATAAGATGTAGGTCTAGGTATAAAGATAGACTTCTCTGACCTATCTTTGCTCTGGTAAAGCAATTACATGTAGTTCTGTAACTAGGATTACTTAACTAGAGGCTCCTTAAGTATAAATATTTAGTAATACACTTCCAAAATGATGGGCATATTCAGAACTAAACTAATGGTGATGGAAATAAAATTATAAAAGCAAAATACACATACAGCCTTGTATTTAGATTTTGAACTCTCTACGGCCTCAGATTCCTAAACATTTTTAGACATCAGAACACAGGAGACATCTAAATTTAGAGGCCTTCAGATACTATTGACATAGGAATAAAGAACATAAAATTACATTTTTAATTTCCTTCACATAATGAGTGTATTTTAACATAATATACACATTTGCTCAGGACCAATGCTAAAGGTTATCTGCAAAGTAACTTGCAGCATTCAGATAACATGGAAGAATATAAGCTAACAACGAAATCTCCTGCCTGGGCTAGTAGAAAATGAACTTAAACATTTGTTGGAAATTTTAAAGTGGTTCTCTTACACCTTTTCTGTGGTGGTCTAAAAGGTACAATTTTGCCTTTTAACTTCTATTTACACTTTTTGAGCTATAGGACTAATACATTTTTCAATAAGGGATTCAAATAATGTGGAAGTGTAGCAAAGCATTTAGTTCTGCAAATTAGATAAATGTTGTGGAAAGTGCATCTCCTACCACCCTGTGGCAGTTTAGAATCACTGCATATTAGCATACCTCATTAAACATACTCAGCTTAATTCATACTTCCTTAATGAATTTACTCACTAAGCAACATGAAAACAAGCCAAATCAAAGGATCCCTGTCCAATTCAACATGTGCATATGCAACTAATAAATTGCATTAAAAGTATATGCTGTATTGGAAATGTTGCCTTTTTATCAAGCAGTGCCATTTTTAGGAAAATGAAAATATATAGTTACATAGGCTTGTCATTAGAAATTTCTAGCAACAATTATATTATTATAAAAGTCATAATTTCTATCCTCTAAACATCTAATAATAATTAGATTAGGACTGTCTTATAATTTCACAACACTGACAGTCTGAGGCAAAGTTGTTCTTCCATTATGAATCAATATCTACTGTCTTAATTCAATTTTGTTTTCAGATGGCCTTAACTTGCATACATTTTGGTTTTACAAACCATGTACTCAGTGTCAAGATCATACAGGGAAAGTTATATTTAGTACCATGTTTATTTTGCTCTTATAAGATAGCATGCTTATAAAACATATTAATATTCATATAGAATATTCATCTAGTAAAATTAACTTCATAATCATTGCTATTTTCAGCAAATATTCTAAATTGTTATGTAGTTTCATTCAAATTACTGGGCTTTATTTCACAGAGATTATTAATAACAGAGTAGTTTAATGTCAACATATCAAACATAACATTAGACAATTTACTTCTCTCCTGTTTTCATCAGGAAGCACTGGTCTCTTCAGTATTTTCAGTACTATGCTAGTAAGTTCTGCAGTTATGGGATGCACATTCTTTTTCTCCATAAATATCCCTCATTGTCCAAAAGTGCTAGGAAAATGGGAGTAAATCAATCACAAACTGTTCTGAAAAACAGACTCCTTTTCTGGAAATGAAGTGTAGACTGCACATGAGACCAGTTCTGGAAAGAAATTAAATCAGCAGTTGTGAGCCTGAAGATATATTACTTGCATTTTATCGCACTGGAAGCTTTGAACCAAAATGTTGTCATTTTTTCTTGAGTTACAGGCTAGCTGTTTGAACATCTTTAGCAAGTTCTGAATACTTTCAAAAGGCTAAGTCATCCATGATATATACCACTATGCCTATAAGCTTAGAGTGAGATGAAGTGTGAATTTGATATGATTACAAGACTATGCTTACAGAAAGATAAAGATATTATTAGTTAAGCCATATATAAAGCTTGAACTGATCCTATTCAAAGGAAGAAGTTCCAATGGTGTTAGCAGTGATATTATTGTTGAACAGACCTCAGAGGTAAAAATCGATAGTGATCTTATTTATTTTATAGTTATAAGAATAATACAGATTGTTATGATTTAATTCATACAGTAGTATTTCTATATTCATTATAGACAGGATGAATGATCTCCTGAACATGTAGGTGATGGATATATTTTCTTCTCAGGTAAATTTGTAGCCTTTCCCTCTGTGTCCAGTGTTTTTTTTATATACGGAGGGGGTTTTAGTTTCATTTAAGTATTTCTGCATATTAAGTAAAATAAGTTCAGTGATTTGTATTCATGTAGAGATATTTCACTAATGGCTAGGCTGGCACAAGCTGGTGGTTTGTATGTGTGTCTGCATTTGTTCTACATATGGTGTGAAACTACCCATGCGTTAAACTGCTGAACAATGTGACAAATTACATTTACCATGCACCTGTGGCTACCTCACCTGCTTTGTAACCACTGAACCCTGTCCACCAGGATTTATTCTAACATTCCAATTCTCTTAGCAGCTTCACACAGCATATAAAATACCTTAAAATTCTGGCGAATAATTGCTACTATGTAGTATTTCCCCCCTGATTTATGTTGATGTGAGCTTCAGAAATGGCAAGGAATTGTACCTGTTAGCTAATCTGAAGTATAATAGGATGTCTATCACAGAAGGATGAATTTCACCTTTTCAGTTCCTCAGTGGGTTGCAGGAGCGTAGATTGGAATTAATGTTGCAACATGGATATCTTGAGACCATTTGTATCTCTACATTTATTTTTAAGGGATGGTTATATCCTTATCTTTCTCTGGTTTTTGTGTCTTCCTTTGCATTGTGTTAAGTAATGACATTCTCTGCAATTTTGATTTCTGGATTAAGTCCTCCTGTCCTTACCATATATTGCCTTGTTATCTTCACAGACATATACATTCCTTTGAGTCTTGGTGGCAATGAAGTAAAAACTGCAGGAAGAAAGGAGTTTTGTTCCTGGGGTTTGGAAGGAAGAAGAGGGTCATCTTTCAGTCTTTTACTTATTGTCCACAGAAGCCATGATGCATGTGGAAACAAAAATGCCACTTTTTTTTTTTTTGGGGCGGGGGGTCTTGGTTATTTTCACCATTAGTAGAGAAAAGACTAGTTTCATAGGGCATCAATAATTCAATTTGAATCATGACTATTGTTCAGAGAGGTAGAAGAGGAGGATTTATGTATTGATTAATTCTTGATTTTGATATGTATGAGAAACACTGGGTGTTTCTTAAGGTGGCAGGTCACCCATTCAAACAAATAGCTTTACGCTGCTGAATTGAAGATTGTCATGTAAAATCTCCCTCTTTGTTATATACTTGATAGTCCTGTGAGACAGGTACTTGTTTGCAGATGCTATAAAGGTAACACTTCTCTTTCTTATCTGCTTAAGTATATGGCACTGAGGAAATCTGTCTGAAGTTCTTCCCACAGTCTTGTTCCCTTTGCAAGTTGCTGTAGGCCTGCAACTTGACCTGTGGTTCATGTAGCACTGAAGAAGCTATTCTTCAGCTGCCATTAACTCTACAGGAGTTTGTACTGGTTTTAACTGGGTAAAGTTAATTTTCTTCCTAGTAGCTTGTATGGTCCTAAGTTTTGGGTATGGAAACAAAACAGCATTGATAACACAGGGATGTTTTCATTAGGGCTGAGCAGTGCTTACCCAGAGCCAAGGGCTTTGCTGCTTCTCACCCCACCCCACCAGCGAGCAGGCTGGGGGGGCACAAGGAGTTGGGAGGGGACACAGCCGGGACAGCTGACCCCAACTGACCCAAGGGATATTCCAGACCATATGGCGTCATGCTCAGCATGTAAAGCTGGGGACGAAGACGGAAGGGGGGATGTTTGGAATGATGGCATTTGTCTTCCCAAGCCACCATTAGGCGTGCTGGAGCCCTGCTTTCCTGCTGAACAGCTGCCTGCCCATGGGAAGTGGGGAATGAATTCCTTTCTCTGTTTTGCTTCTGCATGTGGCTTTTGTTTTCCCTGTTAAACTGCCTTTATCTCAGTGCGCATTTTTCCACTTTTACCCTTCCAATTCTCTCCCCCATCCTACAAGGGGGTAGTGAGTGAGCGGCTGTCTAGGGCTGAACTGCTGGCCAAGGTTAAACCACAGCAGTCCTGGCATTTTCATATTTAACAGGTACAGAACTGAATTGTTCATTATAGGACTCAAATAGCTATATCTACCAGAAGTCCATACAATAAACATTGTTACTGTTGAACAATTTCCTACCATTTCTGAGATGTTTCAAAAATAAATTATAATGGAAAGTTATGAAATTACTTAGGTAGATTATTTGTTCTCAATTTCTATGGTGCTTTGTACCAGGACTGACTTTAAAAGCTAAATATCTTTGTGCGAATAATTTAGTAACTTCAAAAATGTTTTAATTTAATTTTCAAATGAATGCTTTGAGTGAAAAATCCAACTCAAAAAACAACCTGGAACATTCTTTCAAGTAAGAATTCAAGAAGAAATTCCAAATCAGGAAATTCAGAAATGTTTCTCAGTTCCTACATATGATAGTTGATTTCAGATTTGAGTGAAAATCAATCCCATCTTTCTACAATAGAGGATGTCCTAGGTTACATTGGAAGGGGACAGGCACACAGATGACGCAGAACCTCTGCTGTACTCCACATGAATACATAAACAGGTTTCAAATGTGCATTGTCCTGCGTTCCACTGTGGTCTAGACATAGAGACATCTGCTGTTATTTCCCCATTATTCCTTTATTATATTGGAAGTTTCCATCCCTGTACTAATGACTTTTTTTTTCTCTTCAGTACACAGAAGTTAGGAGTGGAAAAAAAAAAAGATGCATATTTGAGGTAAATCTGTATATAATAGGGTTGTAGCTATCTGTTTCTTATGTTGTACAAGTAGAAAATATATTGTAACTTACTCAGAATTTTAGAAATAAAACCAGGAAAAAAACGTGTTCATATATCATAAAATATCACCATTTTCTAGCTCAGAAAAATGCTTGTTTACAAGATGGCCTTTTTTTTTTTCACTACTCTGCATAGCTGTTATTAATATTTTAATCCTTTTGAAGGTATTAAATAGAGAATAGGGAATTTCACTTGACAACATATGTTTACCCAGCTTGTAAATTGACTTTGCTTCTGGCTTAATGTATAGTACTACGGGATATTTCATTGATATGTCAGGTGCTTAGAACCACAGTTTTATACCTGGAAGGGTGGAAAGATATGTTTCCATGCAAAAAATGAAGTCAATTACCAGAACGTTTATCTTACTAGAAGATGAGTATGTTGTCCTGATTTGAACCTATTTATTTGGTGTAACTGTTAAATATTGACTGAATTATATTTTTCTGTTGCAATTACTGGGTAACTTAAAAAAAATATTTTTTTAGTCAAATTAGACATTACAAAGTATTGATGATCAGCCTATTACTGAAAAGCCACAGGCAAAAGTCAATTTCAAGGACAGTTTTTCTTAAATGTTCATAATGTCTCAGTATTTCTTTAGATTTTCTAATTATATACTAATTTTGTTAATTAATGAAAGAACTAAGATTTATATAAAATATGTTAAATGTATATTCAAACTGAATGTAAAAAAAAACAACCAATGGAACAAATACAACAAAAAAAATTATGAAGGTTTGGCTGGGGCTTTAAGAAGCTAACTCCCTTTACATAACCCACATGAACTATAGAAGCCTAAGCATAAATGAGAATCAGTTTCTTAATGTCTACTTTTTCAGTCAGTAAGTAGGATGAATGTTGTAATTAAAAGGTATTAAGAATCTGAAAACTGCAGTGTCTAATAAGCCCTATAACATTATACTCTCATTAGAAGTAACAACCATTTTATTCCAAAAGTGACTACAATATGTTCCATTATCTGTGCAAGGAAAGAAGGGAGAACAGGTATTTACAACTTATTAGGAAACTTGAAAGTTTTTCTGATAATTTAGGACTGTTAAAACTCTTAAAGGCCTCAGGAAGTGTAATTTATATTCAGCAAATGTATTCTATGGGTCTACACACACAATGACATTTTCCACCTGGAGCAAATTCTAGATTTTTTTTCCTAATGAAATAGTTTGCCATGTTTACCGGAAAGAGACAGTGTTTAAGAAAGGAAAATGGTAAATTACTCTTTGAATCTAATGTCTAAGCAATTATACTTCCTGAATAAAATGAATAGATTAGCTCAATTCAAGGTGTAAAATGGACATTAATCCTTAGAAGGCTAGAAATGCAGATATCAAAGACATACACATTATGTATTTCATCAGTCTCTGTTACATATCAAATATGAAAAAATTGCTCGAGACAAAAGATTCTTTCAGAAAAACAAGGCTGTGTGATTTTGCATAGAAGTTTGGAAAATTTATTGAGAAATTGCTTTGTAGCTAGACTTGCAGCTGGAGAGGGGAATTTTCTGACTAAGTCTATGTACAATGAAAGTTATAGAGACTTATTTCTGAGATCAGGTCATCACTAATAACCATGTTGTGTTAAGTCATTAAGTTGAAGGTCTTACCAAACTTAACAAATAAACTGAAATGTGAATGAATCCATATTACAAATGTCAGTATCTGCAGCTCATGTGATCACTCTAGGCTTCTGTAGTGATAGAAAGAATGAGATGTTTTTATGACAGGTTTTATCTTGACCTGGGATAAGACTAGGTATTTAAAAATGTCTACTTGCCTTCTATGACTATAAAGGATGGGCTATAAATATATATAGGTATACCTCAGGGAAAAGACATGTAAACCGCATACATAAAGTTTGGAGAAATTAATTTTTCCATGTGTGACTAGTTTGGAAGCTTTTTGCTACATTAGTGCGTCTTCCTTACCTTGAGTAGATAGTGACCATTCATTTTGCCAACAACCACAGAATGGCCTAAGTCCATTGTACTCAGGCAACCAATCACTGAGGCAGAGGAGCTACAAAAAACTTGCACAACACTCCTCTGAACTCTGTCTCATGTCCCTGCATCTCTAAACCATCTCTGCTGTATACTGTAAAAGATACCTCTTCATTGTGAGAGAACCCAGTTACCTGGGAATTGCTGATCTTGTGTTTGTCTACCTTATAAATACATATATTCTAACTGCCATCTGCATGAATGTGAATTTGCTACAGGACTGTTTTGTCTGTTTGTTTGTTTGTTTGTCTTTTTACAGTGAACTAATTTTGCTGAAAGAAAACTAGTGGTGTTGATTTGGAGGTAGCTAACTCTAGAGGTCACTTTAAAAAGTTGGCATGAATGACAGTATAGCAAATTAATTTCCTCTACCCTTTACAATTGTCAGATCTACCTCATTCAGCACTGTAACTTCTAATAGCTTTACAAACCTGCAGTGGTGCATTCCCCGCACTGGGCCGCTCTACAATCTGAGGGATTCCCATTAAGCCTTAGCATTTGTGTAATGAGTTGGGTAATTAAGCGTCCCTTGACCATACCGGGAGCTCTTGCATGGCTAAGGCGGAGAGCACCACTGACTGTACCAAGGACTCCTGCTGCCTAGTGGAGGTGGAGATACAGTAACAGGAATATTAGTCATCTCCTGACAGCCTTGGAGCATCCTTTATCCAAATTTTAAGTCATTCCTTGACAGCCTTGGAGTCCTCCCATATCTGAATCATAGCTCATGTCAAAACGGTACCAGTTCTACTGGAATTCCAGTAATTTGCCAACAGCTAAAGCCAATCATCTTTCAAATCTATGAACAGTGGTCCTAGTGAGGCCCTTTGAGCTCTCCTGGACCACAGCAGGCTGCAACCAGCATCTCCATCTGAGGGGGACACCTCTCAGAGCTCGCAAACTTTCCTGTTTGTGAAAATCAGCAGACTGTCGCCGAAAGCTGATGGGATCTGGGCTGATACCCTTCATTCCTTGAGGCTTAACCCTTCAGCTATTGAGAAAAATGCCAAGACTTTTTGAGGTGAATATTTTCACTGAACTTAAGGGGAATTTTTAACAGCCATACCTACCTTTGCTTTGCTTTTATATATGTATAGATATCTCAGTGTCTGTGTGGATGCGTGTGTGAATTAACCCTGGTATCCTACAGCTAGTATAATTATTGCCTTTTCTAAATCTTATGATTCACCTCAAACTGTGAATGAATCTCAGAGTGCTGTTACACACATAATTCCTTTAGACATAAACTGCTGACCAAGTCTGGGACTAGGAGTGGATCCAGCCGCACCTAAGCTCCAACAGGAGTTTAGAAAGCAAGGGGGTCTTCTCTGAACCTTGTGACTCAATGGAAGGGTCTCCACTACCTTTTACATTCCCAACTTCTGTACACATAATGAAAAATCAGTTCTAACTCAATTTTTCCTTTGTATGCTTTTCTCTTACCCTTTTGTGTCTTCAGTCTCTGTATAAATAATTCCTTTGATTCTAACTTGATTTCCTTTGTATGTTTCATCCGTGTATAAAGTAATACAGTGAACCTTGCCATCGAACTCTGTGAAGTCACACTTTTAAAAATTCATGTTAAATCAGTTTTGCTAATACCCTTGACGGTGATTCTTTAAGTGGTCTCAACCACTCATTTCATGAAAAAAACTTAATGACAGATCCCAGAGCATGTAACACATCTTTTTTCTTCATGCTGTAAAAACTGCTTGCAACCCCTCAGGGCTGCATCACAGTGTTCACAACATTGCGGACACAATGAAGGGTAAAAAAGAAACAAACAAAAACATTAAAAATAATAATAGTTATATCTCTGGGCCATAAACCCACCATATTGCCTCAAAGGAAATTCAAAAAACATGGTTCATCCACTTTGCTCAAGAGGGGACAAGCCTGGGGCAGAGTAAACACATATCATATTTTATCATTCAGTCTCTTGTCCACCTAAGAGTTGTGTTGATATATCCCCTACAACCTAGAGGTAAGTTTATCACTCTTAAACAGATGCTAGAGCACATTGTGCTGTTGACTGTGTCATAGTTTCTCTTGAAGAAAACTAGAGGGTTGTCTTCAGATTGCAGCCAGGGAAAAAAGTAGAATGTGCTTAATGCAGACATTGGTGGGTCCAGTCTCCTGTTGTGAAAGTATGGCAGTTTGACAGAAAGCCACATCAGACTTGACAGAAATACACATCAACTTCTGCAAGAAAAGACAGACTACTCACTTTTCAGACTCACCTACAGTATAATGACTAGTTGTCATGGAGCAGCAAGAATGGGGCTGATCCAGAAACAAGGTGAGCCAAGAGTTACCCCAGTGCAAGGAGTGCTTCCAGTGATGGGCCATAGTCCCACAGGACCTGAGCACAGCTGGCAGAGCCAGGGGCTGGTAAAAGGGCCCATCAACAAACTTGACACAGCAAGTGGTGCACCAGGGCCAGAGTTCATCCTGGGCACCCAGTGAGAAATAAAAGGAATCAGGGCCAGAGACAGAGCTATAATATAGATCTAAGGTACGTTCAGAAGGCAGAGCCAGAGATGAGGCTAAAGACTGGCAGTCACACAACACCTATGGGACAGGGACTGACAGCCCTGAGCTGGACTGAAATGTCCTGAATGATGGGGAGGGTGGAGGAAGGCACCAGGGGAGCTTGGGAAGGGACTGTGAGGCCTGTGAGTGTCCTCTGGACCCGGACAAACAGAGAAGTTCTTTCAGGTTATTGACATATAAGACCAAGCCTCACCAGCCTCTGTCTGGGGAAAAAGTTGAAATCTGGATCTCTAATTGCCTTTATGAGTAGTCTCATTGCTAAATTTTTATGCAAAATCTGATCTTCTCCAATTCCTTTGTCTTAAAAATAATGAAGCTTATATATTTTCAGAGAAATGTAACAGGTTTTATACCCTAAATGGACCCATCAGCCCAGGCTGTGGATTAGCAGCAAATCAGACATGCTGTCATAGCTTTAAGCAGCTTCCTATCTTCCTACAGGTCTTGTGTTTTCTTCTGTAAAACAGTTTATCTCTCTCCATCAACTCAACTCTATGAGGAGTGTAAGCACTTTACATAGTCTGTTTGGATCATTGTACTGGTGCTCAGGTTTTTAGTTGGAAACATAAAATAAGCAATCCAGATTTCCTCTACTGCAGGTGTTATAAATTGTGGAGATTTCTATAAAGTTTACTAAAGACAAACATAATCTCTTGTTTGGAATTCTGTTTCATATTGGATTTTTGGAATTAATAATGATGGACCATTTGAAAGCTCAGATAACATTCCACTCCTGTAACAAAATTAATTGGTTGCATCTAATTGCTGTAGACTAAAAAAATCATAGGTGGCAAGGAAATATTGTAAGGAAACAGTCATAATCACACCATGACCTCTCATATGTATTTTGCTGTTATGAGTCATACATTTCTTTACCCTGTTATTCCTTTACACTTCTATAGCCTATGCTTTGAAGGTTTGTCCATTCCATTTTCTTTTAATCTCCCATTTGTGTACTCTGTAAACCACTATCCTTGCTAGTGGCAAGAACACTTTTATGTAATACAGCTGCTGCTTCTGCTATTGCTACAATTTTCTCTGAATCCAAGGCCTAGTTTTGAGTTTTCATCAAGATCATTTACTTTGTTTCCTTCAGTACTGCATTGTTTCTTATGTTTGCCAGCTTGTCTTTTGATCATTATGATATATAATCGCTATTTGTGGCAGTTCAGTAGATGTACTTGTCACTTACCTCCCTATTTTGTTTCTGTCATGTTATCCGTATTTGTTTTTCACAGTACTTGCATTTACTTCTCACAGTTACAGTTGTCAAAGTCTCTCAGGCTTGCTGCTCATCAGCTTTCTGGTATTTATTTTATTTATATAATTTATTGGAGCATGTTGTTTCAACTCGGAGTAAATGCCTGTATCTTCCATTTACTGGATTTCTGTTGGAGTTTCACTGCTGGAAGGACGATGAATAACTGTGGGATCTGCGTGATCTCCCCAGCTTATATGACAGTTCCATGGCCCTGTCAAAAGAAGATACTGCTTAATCTAATAGAGATGCTGGCTGATCTCTAGAGCAGTTTTTAGCA
>JANZLQ010000008.1:21951001-21961809 GCA_026212715.1 Elanus axillaris
AGGGGAGGGGAGGGGAGAGGAGAGCTATTTTTGGGCTATATCTCAGATCCAGACACTTTCTTTTCTCATTCTGGCCCCTCAGTAATCTTTTTTTTTTTTTTTTTCAACTTATAATTGTAAAGGGTCTTTACGTTTAGTGGGCTTGAATGCTTCTCCATATTTAAAAAATAAGGGTAATCAAAGTAATGTTGAAAATACTTTAAACTGTAAATTCCTAAGCTATATAATATTTGACTAGCATTACAGGAAAATGAATTCAGAGGTTAAAATATTATTTATTAAAAGTTGGTAGAAGGTGCTGAAGGAGGCAGGACTGAAAGAAATATATAGATATACAAAGAATGGAAAGTACAAAATATCGATAGCAAAGAGAAGAAAAAAAAAAGAAAACAACAACAATAAGACAGACTACAAGCTATTGGAATGTTGCAAATCCTTACAGTATGTGTGTTGTTCCATAAGGGCTTTTTATTCAGCTTAAAAGTCATAGATAAACTGTACATGCATACATAACATCTTTCAGGACCTGAAAAAGATAGTCAAGTCCATATAGAGGTCTCTCTCTCTCTCTCTCTGTGGACTCTAATAAGAATTACAAAGGCTGACACTACAAGCCTGCTTTAGCTAAGAGTCAGTGTCTTTTCCTAAGATCCTTAAAAGAAAAAAAAGAATGTTTGCTATATTCACCTACTTGAGCTCCACATTGTGTAACCCAACAGTACTTGCTTGTGAAAAGTAAATGCATGGACTTGTTGCTCAGGAGAAGTTTAACATTATTTTCCAGGGATACATCCTAATCATTTTAAGCTTTCCCCTCCTATCTTTTGAAACTGAGTTACATAATCCAAGCATATGCAAGTATGTACAAAACAACAGCAGTAACAAAAAGGATCAACAATGAAAATTTACAAAATTCAAAAAATTGATTTCAAAATATCTCTGAAGGTCATCTAGTCTGTGACACCAAGCATAACTACTTCCTGAACTTGATCATGTCAACTGTGGCTATTGATTAGCAAGATCTTAAATTCCTTCAAGGAAGGATATCCCATAATCTTTCTTCATAACCTATTTTTATTCTGATGCTGATTTTTTTTTTCCTAATGTCCAGCCAAGACATGACTGTCCTTTGCCCTTTTCTACATGTTCTGCTACTGAGAAGAGTTTGGTTCCATTGTCTGTGCAACACCCACCAAATAACTATAGGCAGCTTTTAATTTGCCACTGTCCTTGCCAGACTAAAGAGGTCAAACACCTCAGCCTCTACTTGTAGTTCATGTGCTCTAGTCCCCAGTCATCTCAACAGACCTCTGCTAGAGCCACTCCGATGTTATGATGACATCTATGATCTTTGAAAGGTCTCAGAAATCAGGGTACCAGGTGAAAGGAAAAATCCAGCTGTCGCTATCATTTTCAAGGAGAGCAAGTAGGAGGATCTGGGGAACTACAGGTCAGTCAGCCAAACCTCGATTCTTGGGAAGATAATAGAATCATAGAATCATAGAAACATTTAGGTTCAAAAAGACCTTAAAGATTATCGAGTCCAACTGTAAACCTAGCACTGCCAAGTCCATCACTAAACCATGTCCTGGAGTGCCTTGTCTATGTGTTTTTTGAATACCTCCAGGGATGGTGACTCAACCACTTCCCTGGGCAGCCTGTTCCAATGCATGACAACCCTCTCAGTAAAGAATTTTTTCCTAATATCCATTCTAAATGTCACCTGGCATAACTTGAGGTCATTTCCTCTCGTCCTATCTCCAGCCACCTGAGAGAAGAAACCAACCCCCATCTTGCTACAACCTCCTTTCAGGTAGTTGTAGAGAGCGATAAGGTCTCCCCTCAGCCTCCTTTTCTCCAGGCTAAACAACCCCAGTTCCTTCAGCCACTCCTCATAAGATTTGTGCTCTAGACCCATTATCAGCTTTGTTGCTCTTCTTTGGACGCACTCCAGCACCTCAATGTCTTACTTGTAGTGAGGGGCCCAAAATTGAACACAGTACTCAAGGTGTGGCCTCACCAGTGCAAAACCTCTTGGAAACTCTTTCAAAGAAAATCCTCTTGGAACAAGGTGTTTAGGACCAAGTCAGTATGGATCTACCGAGTTCAAATCACACCAAAAAAACCCTGTTCGCTTTCTATCATGAGACACCTGCCTGTGGGGACAGCAGTGGATATCACATTAAAGACATTAACAAAGTCTTTGACACAGGCTCACATAGTGTTCTGGTAGTTAAATTGGTGACATATTGTCTAGATAGTGAAAGGTACAGCCTTTGGTGGACTGCTAGGTTCAAAGGGCTGGGATGAAGTGCATACAGAGAAAATTCTCAGATGATACTAAATTGGGAAAGAGGTTGATACGCTGGGGAGTAGAACTGCTATTCGGAGAGACCTCAGCAAGATGCAGAAAGTGGCTGATAGGAATGTCACAAAATTCAGCAGAGGAAAATGCAAAGTTCTTCACCTGAGGAATAATTCCATGCAGCAGTACAGGCTGGGGGTCAACTGGCAAGAAAGCAACTATTCAGAAAAATATTTCTTGTATTCATCCTGCCTGTACTACTGAACCTTTATATTGGCATATCATTGGAACAACTATGAACAATACTACAACCTACAGAAAAAATGTGGCCCATGCTTTTAGCTTCAGCTGAGACAAATAATGACTTTAACTTTTCTCTAGAAGTAACACTAGCAGATGAATAATTTATTATAGGCTTTGTCCAGTGGTTATATGGCTAATATTGAAACCACCTGTGCAGAAACTCATGAACACACTTGAAGAAACTGTGCTATTGTGAAACAACAGTGAATACAACTCTAGCATGTTTATAATGCTCTGACCTAGAGAGAACTTTGAGAACTGTCAAAGTCTGTTTAGGATTTTCAGAACAATGCTTGCATATTAGATATATCTGAGAAGTATACACAATCAGAAAGTAATCCTGGCAAACAATAGCTAGCAACATTTTTTGCTTCCTCTTCAGATGACATAATTCAGCAGCGAAATAACTACCCATGTGCTGATTGTTAGCCAGTAAATCCTGGTTCTTGGGAACAAGCAGACAAAAGCCTGTAGAACTCAACTAATGCACTAGAAAAAGGGCAATTTCTCATGAACAATGTGATTCTTTTCAAATTTCTACTAATGTATTTATGGATTAGGAAGAATTAGCACATATATTGTGGATAATGGACTAGTAAAAGCTTAAAAAGTAGCCTCTTTTTTTTTTCTTTTTTTTTCTTTTTTTCCCCAGGTACATGAATACTCCAAAACAAGCTCTGACAATTTATTTTTACTTCTTTGCATTATAACTTGATCTCATGGCTATTTACAGTCTCTTCTGAAGAAAAGTCAGCCAGCTACTCATCAGTAAATGTATTATACCTGATTTCAGTAATAATTTCTCTAATGATAGTCTTTATGTGCTACTGTGTCCATGACATATACTTTAGTTATATAAAAGTGAAATTATATACTTCACTAAAAATAATGCATTTAATTATTTAATATTAAGTTTAATTTAGTAAATTTATAGAGAACTGTGCTAAATTTAACATTAAGGGGCAGTACTTGTTACTAACAAATTTATTACCTACATTGTTTATAAAATAAATTCTTGTAAAAATACGTTTTATAATATGAGATAACAATGATACTGAATATTTTTTTGTAAAGTAAAAATGTACTCTAAGGGGAGTTCTTGTTTGGGGGTTTTAAAATTTATTTTTCATGCAAACTAATATAAAGAAATTTTAAAGTAGTCCTATGAATATTACATGTGTACAGTAGAAGTAAAAAAAAATGTGGCTAGTATATGCATTATTGAAGACTACTTTGGTAAAAGCTTGCTCATTGAATATTTTTTCTCTTCAAATTCACCTCGTTTTCATGTTAATGTCTTTAGAAATGTCAGTTCAGTACTTTTGCTGTTACAAACTTTTCAACAAGTAGCCATAAATAATGCATTAGTGGATATATTGTTCTAATAACTTATTTAGGGCATAATTAATTCACAGCTTTAGGCATATTTAAATAAGGGTCTGCTTTTAAGTTTGTAGCTTTCAACTGAGCTTGTCTTAGGCTGGTAAACAGAATCTGGGGGAAAAAGGCAAAAAAAAGACAAGACAAGTTAAAAAACCCACAGTTCCCATGGTCTCATTTTGGAAAGTCTAATCTATGGGAAACATATGCTGCAAAATAAATTACCTGAAATATCTGAGCCCACACAGCAAATCTCTTTCACCCCCTCTCTAATTTGCTATCAAGTTTATAATAGCCATCTCTAGGTTCTATGCTATTCCCTGATTCCTGCTTTTCATGCAGAGGAGTTAATGGGGTTATAATTTCATAATTAAAGCAGATAATTTTAATTTCTCTGATGACTCTTTATTATGATAATCTTGTTAAGATTATGGTGTTCATTTGTTGCTGCGTATGATCATTTGGCTTTTGTAGAAGCTGTCTGTACTACTGAGCCACTAAATAATTAAACAAGCAGAACATTTCAACCAGCAAAGTCTTGCTGTTAATGGAAGACCAAAGTCAGAGTTAACTCTCTGTAAACCTATTAAGGGATTCAGACAGAGAACATACCACAGATTTACTGTCAGTCATCAAATATGAGATAAAGCTTCATTAACTGAGTATCTAAGTTCATAATGAAGAGCTGGCCTTCTAGATTGGATGATGGTGTAGACTTCCCTAGGACAACAAACATAAAATGAAATGCTTCTAAACTAATTAGTTAACTATGAAAAGATCAATAGGAGGCCCAAGAAGGAGGATCCTGGGGAGGAATGCCTGATACATAGTTCTGACTAAAATGCTGCCTAAATGCTTTAGTTGCCTTCTGCAGTACAGCATCATGTATGTTTGAAATTGAAAGAAGTGAATCATTCTCTTTCATTTTATTGTTTTCTGAGTTTCTGTGCATGTGGTTGCCCTTTGCTTTAAATCTTGTAGTGAAACACAGTTGAAATAATGTCTGGTACATCATAGTGTGACAATACATGCATGTGCACAATACACAGAGAGAGCCTTTTCAAGCATTGAATATATCGTGTCAGTGTAGCTACTTCTATTTGTTTAAAGGCTTTTTCAAAGTAAACACTTGGGTGATTTTTATGAAGCTGTTTTATGTTTATGGAGGCATAAACCACAGAAAACTCAAGCCTTCCAGACATGTTAGCTATCTATTCTTTAATGTGGGATGTTTCAGATGGGTCAATTTTTTATTCAAAAAGCATTTGCATCTAAATTAGCCTGCTTTTCTAAAAGGGGGGAAGGGGGGCATAAGGGGCAGGGATGAGGGAAAGGGACATAGATCAAGAAAATTTGGTGCAATAGTAAATATTTTGGCCTTGGAAAGCTGGACAAAGTCAGGATAGATATTTTCAAGTCTGGTGAGAAGGAGAAATGACAAAAATTGTGAGATGGCATTTCTGCATTTATAACAACATTTCGGTAATAAATGGAAGTATATCTTGAGGTTGTATATATTCATCAAGATGTCAGATAAAATTTTACTTACATGACATTTTACTAAGTTCATAATAAAAGGGAAGATATAGCTAGTTAGAATTAAACATTGTAAACATTTTTAGGACAAATGTAGCATCGGATAATAAATATATAAATTTTGAATAAACATTATATTTACTCTATAATTTCAATACATCAAGAATAACGAAGTTTCTCAGTGAAGGTCTATCCCCTGGTCAGATATTAATTGGATGTAGTTTTCACTTTTTGCCAACCTGCACTTAGAGCTACATTTCAAGGGAACTACTGTAATGAGTTTATAAAGCAAAAATATTCACATAAACAACATTTCTGTAAATATTATATACATTTCCCTGAAAATATTTATGTGTGGACATAAAATGGTTGAAATTCAATGAAGAAATATACCGGAAAAAAACTTAAGCTGGAGATCATGCCTTATATCTAGTGCATGTCTTCCATGTTATGATAACAGAAGTTCTGATTATTTTGTTTGTTTCTTGCTGAGTTCCTTGTATTTAAAATCTTCAACATTTTTCATGCTCCTAATGAGACTATCAAGTGGCAGTGTTTACTGCTATCTTGAGGACACTATTTCTTCTCCTGTGTAAATCTAACTTCTATGTGTGTCTGCTATTCCTTAGCCATAAAATAAATCTGCCAGTGATTTCACAAATTAAGAACCTGACAACAGAAAGAAGAATTCTTATATTGGTTTTCATTATATGAAAAGTTGCATTAACAACATTGTGACTACTCTGCATATAAGAATTCACTTCTGGGAGAGGCAACTTCCAGTCTATGAAATAACTGATATCAGGATCATAGATAATGAAGACTGAATACATTTCTACTGAGTGCTGGTAATTCACTTTGTTGACTTTTGACCATTTTAAATAAGGTTTCCCCATGTGGATCCTTAATTAAAATAGAAAATATCTTCTCAAAAACAAAAGATATCTCCCATATTATATACATTACAACCAAATTGGCACAGGCAGGTCTTACAAGTAACTGAAATGGGAAAAGAAACCTACAAGAACCAGAAAGCAAACTGCATCTACCAATGTTGCCTCCCTGAATTATATGCAAAAAGAGACTAATTGATAAATGAGGACAGAAAATGTTCCTTCCTTAATTGTGGAATTTTCATTCTGGAGGCTGTTTAGAGGTCTCAGGGTGCACACTGTGTCTCTTATCCCTCATACGGCTTCTTCAAATGCTTCTGGAAATATAACTTGGAGTCATACAGAACTCCAATGTGCTTATCTTGAAGCCTATGTGGAGAGAAACAGCCACAAAGGAATGGCACAAAAAATACATAGAGAAGACTGGATTTTACCCATCAGATTATTTTCATCTACACTAAATGATACTTGTGTAAAACATAAGCACATTTCTGACAGCTTTTATCCTTATTTGATAGGGTATGTTTCAAATGACACATCCCATCACAATATCTGCCTATCAGGTAATAAATGCTCTCCTGTTGAAGGCAGATTTTGACACCCTTATTCATGGGAGTTAGAACAAATTAGGAGGAATTCTCAAGGTGCAGAGACTATTCAGCATGTGTAAGTGAAAGAGACTATGGTTTGTGGATGATGCATTCTCTGGTGAATGAATTAGCATGAAGGATAATTCATGGAAAACATACTTGATCATTTTTTAGATTAGTTATTTAAAGTCATACAGATTATTAACCATTAAACTTTACTTAGCATGTAACTGCAGGAAATCCTGTGCCTTCAGGAACAAATTATCCGTAATTATCACTGTTTCTTTTATCCTTAAAAGATCCCCAGACTCTTACCTTTCAGAGGTCTATCTATTTCTTTCGGTAACAGTTTGTGTTCATGATTATGGACAAATAAATTAGTACTTTGTTTTTGCAAAGACAGACAATTAGGAAATTACTTTGAGCATAAGGTAGTGGGTTTAGGTCTGCATTACCTGTACAAACAAGTATAAGAAGTAAGTACCAGGGCAATAACTAAACAGAAAAGAGAAAGTCAGCCAGAAGGTTAAAAGTGAGTTCACTGCACCTTGGACTCCCTGTGATCCCTGCTGCAAGGCTCCCTCCCACTCAGAAGTTTTGCTGCTGTTTGTCTAGATCCAAGACCCACTTCAGACATGCTACACCTGTATAATCTCAGCTCAGAGTTTTGTGAAAGGCCTGTCAAAAACCTCTTTTGACAGATAAGAAATGCAAAAATTACAAACTGAGTGAGACATGATTGTTCTGTTAGGAGAAATGATTGGGCCAGATCTGATAGCGCAAGAGCGGTGAAGCTGCTGAAACCCCATGCCTCCAGGTCTAACCAGTTGCGAAGTTGAACTTCCTGGTAAACACATGCACACAGAGCACACATATATACCATGTATATATTTATATACAGGGCCAGCCTCACCTCAGAGCCTTCACCTCTCTCGGTGAGTAGGATAAAAGTCCACTACTAGGAAATATTTGTGTGTATATATATGTGTGTGTGTGGGGGGGTGTACATGTAAGTACAACATGGATCCTTCCAGCAGCTGGTGTTAGACACTCATTCTGTCCAGTACCTACCCCTGAATCCCAGGCTCAACAGTTTCTGGTTCCTTGACATAGGCACCCCGGGGCCACAGCCCCTCTCCAGTTGCTGATACAGTCTCACTCATGCATGTGTGCACACACACACATGAATAGCTGGCTGAGATTCCTCTGGTCCCCCAGTAGTCAACTGCCCCTGTGGTCTCACCCTTAGAGGCAGACACACACAAGGGTCTTGCCCCTTGAGACCCCCTAACCCCACAGTCTCTTTGGCATCTGGCTGGGACTCCTTTGGTCTCCCCAACAGCCACCTCCTCCCATGGTCTTGCCCTTAGAGTCATACACGCTTGCCTGGCTCCCAGATCTCTTCACCTAGTCCCTGACAGTCCTGCTTGATCTTCGGTAGTGATCACACAGTCCCTCACAGCAAGCACTTGGATGTGCTTTGCTTCCCAAGCTGGCCATTGTTCTATAGTTCAATGTGGGATGGGAAAATCTTTCCAAGAATGTTGGGTTTTCCTGCACACATTTCTTTCTTCCACATCTGTGCCTCCATTCCACACAAACTCAATACAGCATCCCTTTGTAATTGTCTTAGTTCAGCTTGCCAAAACATCTAATAACAGTAGATGCTATTAACAAAAGAAAAAGCATTTCTTTTATTCTGCTGTCTTTGTATTTATTTCTGTCTGTCTAATATTTATTCCCAAAAGAAAATTAATAGAAACATATCAACATAATTTAGAAGAGTATTACCCCCTTTTCCATTTACAGAATCACAGTATGATGGCATGGATAAAGTTGGAAGGAACCTCTGGAGATCATATAGTCCAACCCTCCTACTGAAACCAGAGTCAGCTGCAATAGGTGACTCAGGGCTGTGGCCAGTCAGGTTTTCAACACATACAAGAGTGTAGGCTCTATCACCTCTCTGGGCAATCTGTTCAAACATTCAATCATCCTCACAGTAAGAACTTCTTATACTTCAGTTTGTGCCCATAGTCTCTTGCCCTTTCACCACATACCACTGAGGAGAATCTGGGTCCATCTTCTTTACTCTCCACATGCAGTATTTTTACACCTTGCTAAAATCCCCCTCAGCCTTCTCTTCTCCAGGCTGAACAGTCCCAATGCTCTTTTTTGTCCTTCTTTGCCACAAAGCCCCTTTATTGGCTTTTGATCAACTTATTGTCCACCAGAACACTCACATCCTTCTCTGCAAAGCTGTTTTCCAACTGGTTTTCTCCCAGCCTTTCCCAGTGCATGATTTATTCCTCCACAGATGCTGGACTTTGAAATTTCCTTGTTTGAACTTGACAAGATTCTTCTCTCCATTTCTCCAGACTGTCAAGGTGAATCTAAATGGCAGCACACCCATCTGGTTTATAATCCACTGCTCCCAGTTTTGCATCATTTGCCAACTCCATGTGATCCCAGTGATATATATATATAACTGCATGCAGACTTCCAGTTCCTCCTTGTTTGTTCCTCAGGCTGTGTGCATTAGTGTACAGACATTTCACAGAATTGCCTGATAGTGTTGGTTTCCCAGTAAAAGTGTGAGAGCCCTCCCCAAAATGCTGTCCTGTAGGCATTTTCTTGTTTGTGTGAATACATTTGAACCAGACCCCTTTCAGGCCTAGTTTTGTTGATTATGAGGTCCTTCTTGTTTATGCTACCTTTCACTCTTTGCTTGTCATCCAGGTTTACCATGTCCTCTCTTGACCGTCGGTCATCCTCTCCCTCCCTTGTCATTTATAGTTTAAAGTTCTTCTTACCAGGTTGGCCAGCTCATTGACAAAGGTGCTTTTGTCCACTTTGGTCAGGTGGATCCTGCCTCTTTCAAGCAGGCCTTCATTATTAAAGAGGGTCCTATGGTTATAATAACCAAAACCTTGTTGCTGACACCTGCTGCACAACCAATTGTTGATCCATAGAATCTTTCCTCTCCTTCTGAAGCCCTTCCCCTGGCACTAGCAGGATGGAGGAGAGAAACATCTGGGCTTCCATGTCCAGGTGGCTCAGAGACCCTTTTCTGCATTCAGGGCACTGACCCTACTCTGTAGTCATGGCTCTGCAGGTAGAACAGGAGCCATCCTCCTAGTGCCAGAGGTCATGAGCTTCCAGTCTTCGCTGTCACAAGAGTTTCCATTTCTATTCCCAAAGCTCAAACTCTGCCTACTCCTCCCTCAGTTGGAGTTCAGGCTTTTGAAGGTGCAGGGTCTTGGAGAAAATCCAGTCAATTTCTTTCTTACCATCCCTGATGCTGAACAGTCTGTGACCACCTCCCCCAGCTCCTTTACTTGGCAACACAGACAACAAGCATTCATACCCTGCAGGAAGGAACACATTGACCCTGGTCCTGTGTTCAGCAAGAAGACCCAAGAGTCCTTGCAGTCCCAGACATGCAAAGCTGCATTCATCCTCAGAAGCTCCGGGGACTGTGCTGCATCACTGTGACGAAGCATAAGCTCTTGTGAACCAAGTTGTCGACTCTCTCCTGAGTGCCATTCTATGCAAAGTGGTGTAAAAAAACTGCTGTGCAGTTTAAAGTCCTGTTTAATTTTTATCCAGATGACCTCCAGAGATCCTTTAACAGACTAAATAATTATTGGGTGCTATGATTCTTTATCTGTCAACACAATTTTATCCACCAAAATTGCCCTGCTCTACATGAAGTGTCTTTTATCTAGTCAGTTTAACTGTTTGCAGACTCAGGATTGTAGATTGCTTTGTAGGCTCATATCTCACAAAAAAAAAACAAAA
>JANZLQ010000008.1:21965869-21979994 GCA_026212715.1 Elanus axillaris
TGACAGCTAGAAGGAGTGTCAAGGAATGGGATAACAAGTTATGTGATTGGTGCTGTCTGAGGTTACCCACTGGGCAGCCTTGCTTTTGAACTCCACAGCCTAAATTAGGTTAATAAACCAGACTTGTCTGACTATACATGTTTCCACAGACAGAAGAGCCAGAGAACAAAGTTCTGGTACACCTAGACATCTCAGTACCAGGGTGTTGATGCTCATTTCAGATACACAACACTGATTCTATCTATCACTTTCTAAAAAAAAGTTGACTACAGATATATAGACAATTAACTTTGGAAAAGATAGAAGAAAAACTAGTAAACAGAACCTCTCAGTTCCTAAAAAACTGTATAGCACTTTCAATGGATTGGGGTGTGGGCCATGCTCCAGAAACTCCATTAATGGAAATCTGTAAAAGATAAATTAAATAAAGGTCTAGTAAGAAAAGGAAAAATACAGTTGACTTTGCATTAGAGTAAAGGAATGGAGTAGATAACCTCTTCAAATTTCTTTCAGTCCTGTTTTTTTCTCATAACTCTGTTAGTATTTTTATGTCATTTTTAACACAAATTTATTAAACAGATATAAGGAAAGATATAGTGTAACTACTGAGGACACCTTTATCTGATGATGTGTATGGAACTATGTATTTCTTGCCTGTCCACTCACTTCCTCATACATGTTAGTTCAATTTTCATCCAACATGTGCATTTCTATGGTATGATCTAAAACTTAATTACAACAGTTCAGCACATATTGACCTGCTGAAGCAGAACTTCTTCATTGATTTATCAGCAGGACTATATAATAGAAGATGAAAAGACTCACATGGCAGTATCAATGGCATGGCACTGAAGAATACACTTGTTTTCTGCCTATAACATCTCAGTCCCAAAATATCATATATAAGTAAGATCCAAATACACAAAGTAAAGATTTTACTTTTTTCCTGTCACAAGTGTCAGCTTTTTTTATCTTCTTGTCTTTCAAACACAACTTATTGTGCAATAAACTTTCTCACTATCTTCACAGAGATTTCCTGAAATTAAGATTTTTTTTAATTTTTTTTGCTGTGCGTCATTAGAAGGTCACACTTCCTCACACAAGGAAGTAATCAGTTAACATCAATGCAATCAAGAAAAAGGATTTTCAGAAAGGTTCATTACCTTCCTTTTGGGATCAAAAGCCTGTCAGAAGAATTTCAGGGTGAAATTGGAATCAGTATGATTCCAACAGAATTGTAATTTTTAATCAGTTGCTGAAGATCAGTAGCAAAAGCACCAGTATCCTTTCAGTGCCTTAAGTATACAGTCAGATGCCAGAGAGAAAAGGTGAAGACTACAGAAATTACAAGTAGTTTTTCTTACTTATTTTTTCCACTGAGCTCTTTCAAATATTTCATTGCCTCAAATTTTTTTACTAAGGAAGTTTTCTTAACAACTCACTGCCCCACTGGCTTTCTTCTTGTCACCTAAAAAACGTCATCAAAGCCAGTTACTCCTTAGAAGTTATAAGGAACTTGTGTGTGCATAGTTCCCATTTACATGAATAGTTCTGCTTTTACATTTCTTACCCTGGTGGTGGTAAATTCTTCCAATTCCTTCATAAGTTCTTAATTTGTTGTTTAGTTTCTTTTTGAAAACATATTAGTTTCTTACTTCTTTTATTTGTTGCAGGTGCCCAGGTGTTGGCATTTGGGGGTGCTGCGGGGTGGCCTCTGTGATGAGAGGCCGGGGCTGCCCCATGTCGGACACAGCCAGTTCCAGCCAGCTCCAAACCACCCACCTGTCATGGTTTAACCCCCAGGCAGCAACTAAACACCACGCAGCAGCTCACTCCCTCCCTCCCCCAATGGGATGGGGGAGAAAAACAGGAAAAAGAAGTAAAACTCATGGGTTGAGATAAGAGCAGTTTAATACAACAGAAAAGAAGACACTAATAATGGTAATCAAAACACTAATAAAATGACAACAGTAATAATAAAAGGATTGGAATATACAAGTGATGCACAGTGCAATTGCTCACCATCCACCGACCGATGCCCACTTAGTCCCCAAGCGGCGATCCCTCCCCCCACACACTCCCCCGAGTTTATATACTAGATGTTATGTCCCACGGTATGGAATACCTTGTTGGCCAGTTTGGGTCAGCTGCCCTGGCTGTGTCCCATCCCAACCTATTGTGCCCCCCCCCCAGCCTTCTCGCTGGCTGGGCATGAGAAGCCGAAAAATCCTTGACTTAGTCTAAACACCACCCAGCAGCAACCAAAAATATCAGAGTGTTATCAACGTTCTTCTCATACTGAACTCAAACCATAGCACTATACCAGCTACTGGGAAGACACTTAACTCTATCCCAGCTGAAACCAGGACACACCCCAGGGCACAGATGAGCTCCCCACCCAGGGTGGTGACACCATGGGGAGAGTGTGCTCAAGAAAAGGTAAAAAGTTCTGCCTGACAGTGAGGAATGAGGAAAAATGTGAGAGCAACAGCCCTGCAGCCCCCCAGGTCAGTGAAGAAGGAGGGGAGGAGCTGGTGCTCCAGGCACCAGAGCAGAGATTCCCCTGCAGCCTGTGGGAAAGACCATGGTGAGGCAGGCTGTCCCCCTGCAGCCCAGGGAGGTCCGTGCTGCAACAGGTATCCCCCTGCAGCCCAGGGAGAGAGGACCCCACTCTAGAGCAGGGGGATGCCCAAAGGAGGCTGTGACCCCATGGGAAGCCCATGCTGAGCAGGCTTATGAAAAGACCTGTGGCCCCGTGGAGAGAGGAGCCCTCGCTGGAGCAGGTTTTCTGGCAGGACTTGTCACCACATGGAGGACCCATGCCAGAGCAGTCTGTGCCTGAAGGACTGCAGCCCATGGAAGGGACCTATGCTGGAGCAGTTTGTGAAGAACTGCAGCCTGTGGGAAGGATTCATGCTGGAGAAGTTCATGAAGAACTGTCTCCCATGGGAGGGACCCCACGCTGGAGCAGGGGAAGAGTGTGATGAGTCCTGCCCTTGAAGAGGATGAAATGGCAGAGACAAGGTGTGATAAACTGACCTCAACTAACATTCCCCATCCCCCTGCACCCCTGGCGGGGGTAGGTAGAGAATTTGGGAGTGAAGTTGTGCCTGAGAAAAGGGAGGGGTGGGGGGAAGTTATTTTGAGATTTAGTTTTATTTCTCATTACCCTACTTTGGTTCATTGACAATAAATTGAGTTAATATTCCCCATGTTGAGTCTGTTTGGCCCGTAATGGTAATTGGTGAGTGATCTCTCCTGTCCTTATCTTGACCCACAAGCCTTTTTGTATGTTTTCTCTCCCCTGTCCAGCTGAGGAGAGGGGAGGGATAGAATGGCTTTGGTGGGCACCTGGTGTCCAGCCAGAGTCAACCCACCACACCCACTCTTGTGCAGTCCATTCCTGAAGGACTGCACCCCATGTTAAGGACTTATGCTAGAGCAGTTCTTGAAGTGCTGCAACCTGTGGAAAGGACCCATGCTGCAGAACTTCATGAAGGACTATATCCCATGGGCAGGAACCTATGCTGGAGCAGGGTAACAGCATGAGGAGGAAGGGGCAGCAGTGTTACGAACTGACTGCATCCCCATTCCCCATCCCCCTGTGCTGCTCAGCAAAAGGTGGTAGAAGAGTTGGCAACAAAGGAGTAAAGTTGAGCTTGGGAAGAAGACTGTATGGGAGGAAGGTGGTTTTTGTTTTTTCCTTGTTTCTCACTGTCTTACTCCATATTTAATTGACAATAAATTAAATTATTTTTCCCCAAGTTGAGTCTGTTATGCCTGTGACAGTAACTGTTAAGAGATCTCCCTGTGCCTATCTCAGCCCACAAGATTTTTCCTCTTATTTTCTCCCCCTGTTCTGTTGAGTACCGTGAGTGAGAGTGTGGCTTGGTGGGCACCTGGCAGACAGCCAATATTAACCTGTCACACTTGTGTATATGCAGAAATTTCCTAATTTGTCTAAATAAATAAACAAATAAATATGGTTGGCTTTCTTATTGAATAAGATGACCTTCCTTCTGGATTTTGTTTTTATTAGGAGTTCAAACCCAAGAACAGGTAGATATAATGTAGAAATATGAATATTATCCTCTCTAGTTTAACTATTTCCCTGTTAGTTATATATGGAACATAAATGTCCTGATAAGGGAAACAGGAGCTATATACATACACTGAATCATATCTCATCATCTGGGTTAATTTAATTACTAAGCTCTTGTAAGTTTTCTGGTACCTTAAGTTAAAAAATATCTATTCAGAATTTCTCTGGCAGTTTTTTTTTTGTTGTTATAGAAATAGTGACAACAATGTTGTGATTTAATCATGACACAACTGATACCTTTTTAAGATTTTTATAGTGATATTTTACTTACTCTGGGAAAAATACTTGGATATATCAAATAGCCAATGACCATCCTTTAATTATGCCTTAAATGGATCTTAATTTCAAAAAACATTTGAACAGAATGACAGAAAACATGGATCAAAACCAGTAAAATATATGTATATGTTGGTTTTCTATGAAGCTAGAAAGCTGTATCATCTCAGTCATTTTCTCCAAAATCTCTTTCCTGCTATGCATTTTACCCTTTACAGAGTGGTGATAAAGGAACTCATTCCCTTTGACTCTTCTGCCTCTCAGAATGGCTTTTAAACCTCATGGTTTACTTTAAATTTCTTCTCTTCCACTCTGATAGAACAAATTTTGTAGCTTATTGGAAATAGAACAAAACAAAACACACACACACACCCACACACCCCCCCCCCAAACCCTTAAATCTGTTTCTAGTTTCAAAAAAGGTCTTGAGAATCTTCTAAAATAAATTATGTGTCATGGATGATATAACAGGAAACTTCATTCAATGGTGACATTGCTATTCTTATGCAGTTGTGCATCCCCTTTGACACTTCACATACAAAGTACCAGAATTGCTGAGTTGTAATGAACTCCCAGAGGGGGAAAAACACACTATTTTTATATTCCAAACTGAACATTTGCACCAAATTTCTTCTCAGTACTGTAGTTCTATTAACATCAGGCGATCTGCTATTAACTTACTCTACAAAATGAGAAATGAGAGTCACAATCCTCATCTCTGATAATTTTTTTTTAGATAGTAGCTGAAAGAGAATAGTCCCTGTGGGTGACAGCAAAATTAACAAACCCTGATGCGTACATGTGGAACAAATTCCTTGTGTGTCCTTAGAGTCATCATTATACAGGTTCTCAGTAGAGTGCTTTCTTTTAATCTTCTTGCAATCTAATGAGTTACATATCCTCTATCCTGTCCTAAGGCATAAAAGCCTTTGCTGGATGGGAAAATTGCAGCAGTTTGCAGGGGGAGGGGGTGGTGGTATGTTGTGTTTTGACTTTTTTGTGTGTGTGGTATTTTTCCCTTCCTCACCAAGGGTTTTGTAACCTATGTAGGAAACATGAAATTCAGGCTAGGAATTCAGACTAAGAAAGATCAAAACAGTCTTATCCTTTTTCAAGTTATAATTTGCATCCCGGAGTAACATACCCACAGAGTCTATTCTGTTAGATTGTTTAGACCTGTGAATATGCATTTGCAATATTTATGATACAGTTAACTATACCAAATGTATTTGCAATAACCTTTCCCTCCCCCCACCTTCATGAGTAGGTCTGAAAATCTGTGATGAAACAGTTCTACCCAAAAGACTAAATACTTAGTTTCTTAAGTAAATTATTTCTCCTTGAAGACTCATTTAGCCTGCTGTCCTTGTTTCAGCTGGGATAGAGTTAATTTTCTTCCTAGTAGCTGGTATAGTGCTGTGTTTTGGATTTAGGATGAGAATAATGTTGATAACACACTGATGTTTTAGTAGTTGCTGAGCAGTGCTTGCACTAAGTCAAGGACTTTTCAGCTTCTTATGCTGCCCTGCTAGTGAGTAGGCTGGGGGGGGCACAACATGCTGGGAGGGGACACAGCTGGGACAGCTGACCTCAACTGACCAAAAGGATATTCCAGACCATATGACATCATGCTAAACACTAAAACTGGGGGAAGTTGGCCAGGTGGTGGTGGCCTGCTGCTTAGGAACTGGTTGGGCATTGGTCAGTGGATAGTGAGCAATTGCATTGTGCATCACTTGTTTTATTATTATTATTATTTTCCCTTATTTTTCCATCCTATTAAACTGCCTTTATCTCAACCTACAAGTTTTACCTTTTTTTCTGATTCTTTCCCCCATCCCACTGCAGGGGAGTGAGCAAGTGGCTGCGTGGTGTTTTGTTGCCAGCTGGGGTTAAAACATGACACCTACATTTGAAAGAGTTTTACAAGATTTCAGAAAATAATTATTTCCACTCTGGTGTAGAAAAGAGAGCTATAGAGAGAACCAGGAATAATCTGCATGGAGTGACTGCACAGAATGGTTAATTCTATCCATTTCTTGGACCAGTAGGTACTCTCCATCTGGATTCCACCTGCTGTATAAGGGCTTATATAATGACAACAACAACAACAACAACAACAAAAGCCAGATACTGGTCAAAATTGTCTAGCACAGGCTTCTTTGTAGACAACATGTCTCGTATGCTTTTTGTTACAGCATCTGTAAATACTTTGAAAATAAAACTGCAAGCTCTTTTTCAGAATGAAAACTAAATGAAATGTGAAGCCAATGGTTAAGAAACATGTCAGTCTGGAGTAAGTAAATGCAGCTACTGAGTAGGAGAGCCAATGCAAATTCAGATTAGAGAAATACCTCAGTCATAAACTGGCAGTATTGTGTCAGGGCTTAAAATAGTGATTCATTCAAGAACATTTAACCTTGGTTTCTCTGCTGGCATAATGAATTAACGATAGTTTTGATGTTGAGTTTTATGATTGGTGCTAGGAAATGGACTGAGACTACTAATTCATTCCTCATTATTCATTGAAAGATAGTTACTTTCAGTTACTATCATGTGGACTGGACTTGAACAAGTGTCTTTAAGGATGAAAAGGACTGTACTTTCTAAACAAATACCAGGATCAAAATTCTTGCTCATTATTTTTATCAGTTTGGGTTTTACCACACACAAGGCACCTGGCTAAAATGATAATAATGCATTTTGAAATACATAGATGAACAGGTGTAATATTAAGATGCAAAGTTTTAGTCATTACCAGAATACTGAACACAAAGGGGGGGGTGTTGTGTTTGGTTTTTTTACTTTTTTAAAAATTTTATTTATCAGTATCTTCATTTTAGGTCCAGAGAGATAGATGGCTATCATGTAAGCAGCTGGTTAAAATTTTTTATGCCATCAAAGTCTAAAAGGCACTTAATAAATTACTGTGTCACTTTTTTACCAAAATCCATTTCAGTAAGTTGTGCAGTCTATTTTTGAATTAGTTTATTTGAATTGGTGTAATAGTTGCCAACAAAAAGAGCACATTACTGTTACTAATGTGCAAAGGAAGCTATGATGGCAGGATTTTCTTGGACTGGTATAATTTACAATGATCAAATAGATCATGATACATTATAAAATAAAGGTTTAATTCTACTTTAAAAATGAAGTCCTCAAGTAATTGATTCTGAACAAGCTTTCCATACAAACAGCATGAAAAAGATGAATATTTTCCTAACAAGGTGGCAGAGGTGTTGTTTCATTGATTCTAAATTAAATAAAATGAAGACATAATTTAAATAGGTAAGTAGTAGAAAATCCTATGCAGGAAAACTTACAAAATTCTGTGTCAATGCCAGTTACATTCCTGAAAAGTTTGCACTTGAGGAGAGATGTAGAACTCCCAAATTCAAACATCATCAACATTGAAATGACCTTTTTTGTCTAAAAGATATTCCACTTCAGTGTTATTTCCACACATATACTGCCTCAGGTTGCTACAGAGAATTGAAGATAGTATTTGTATAAAGAAATACAGTGCCACCATATGCCCAGCAGGCTTAAAGCTGTTGAAAACTTGGCCTGTGGAATTCATTAGAGTAAAACTTGGTTTAGTCCATCCTGAACGAACAGCAGCAATAATAAAACAGCTATGGTCTCAAGATACAGAAGTGCAATTTTCTCTTTGTTATAAACTATAATTGGTGAATATATTAGTATTTGCAACTTGCAAGGAAGAGAGATATTGCCTGCTATTGGCTTCACAAATATTTGTGACTGCTTTGCATCCTTTGCTTTCATGAAGGATATGACATTCAAGTGCCATGGACTGGAAGGAAAGAAGTGTGATATTGTTCTTAGACAGAAAACTAAATGTTCCCCTAGCTAGAAGGACTGCAGCCAGGAATCTTTCCCAAGAGCAAAATTAGAGATGCATATTCATTTATCTGTGAGAGGATTTTCTATAAAGTGTACCTCTTCTCTATATGTGGCACAGAATGCAATTAATTCATTCCTAGCATTAAAATGTAGCAACATTTATCCAAGAGATTAATAAATAGCATGCAGACTTGATGTATTTCCAAAGATTGCTTCAGTTTATTTTTGAATGGTATATTGCCTTTTCATAAATACACAATCATTAGTAAAAAACATCAAACAAATGTACAGAAGTGAAACCAATTCTGTTTGCCAAATTGGTTATACTTGAGGCAGACGCAAGGGTTGGATTTTTGTGGGGTTTTATTTTATATTTTTTTTAAATAGAGCAACAAAAGTATTCCTGCTGGTTTAATTTTCATTTAAGCATTTTCCTGGTTGCCTTCTGCAATATACTTTTACAAGTAATAAGGAAAAAAAAAATGCTGTACCTTTAATAATTGCTTTCATGATTTATGCAACAGGTATTACAGAAAAGCAGTGTTTTTAAAACATATTTTCCTTCTTTACTTTCCTCTGCAAATTGGCAATAATTTGTGGTACCTTTATTACATATTCTCTAGAACATTAGCAAAGATATAGAAATTTTCTTTTGTCCAAATACTCCACCGGCAACGGATTTCATGATTATGAAGCAAGCCCAAATCAGATAAAAATTTATCCCCAGAGGAAAAAAGAAATATTGCACTCTTCAAAATGTTGTCATGCATACATCTGTTCTGTTCATTATATTCATGAGGTTAAGGTGGTCAGAATGTAATATTTTAAATAAAATATAGCAGCATTCATCTGCTTTATGTCCAGGTATGACCCATGTTCACTTGCTGCCAAGCTACAGATTGTGAAACCTACTCAACAGCAATAAAATTATGATATGAAACTCAGTTGGTCAGATGGATCTTCTTTCACTTGAAATCATAAATATCACATGCCAGCAGTCCTGCAACGTTGCCTTCTTAGCCCCTGATGGAAAGAAAATATTGAAGTAAATGACAAGTATATATGAAATTACAGACTTCAGGCTTTTTATCCAAAGAAAATATTTTCCTAGAATGCTTTTTTTTTTCTTTTTCTTTTTTTTCCCCAGCTGAAAATACAACGATCAGCTATATATGAAAGACTGAGTTCTTTAGTTATGAATGATATATGTTTTCTTCTACATATAGCCTGCAAGAAACACTGTTGTGAAATATTTTTATTTTTCTTTTATGATTATGTTTTGATTCTAGCTCTCCATCTCTGTCTTCCCTCCAAAAACACCAACAAACGATGCTCTTTCTGAAGGTAAATGAGACATCTCCAATACAAGGTTGCTGCAGTACTCTGCATGCACTGTTTCTGCATACAAAAGGACTTCAGTGCTCTTAAGTGTTATGAATCTTTCCTTCACTTTTCATCATTCTAAGTTCTGTCTGTGAAGTCCACTCTTATCACAAAAACACTTTACATGAGAAAAATTCTATTGCATTTTCTGCTGTGCTACAAGATCTTCTGATTACTTTTCCCAATCATTACAATTTTCTTTATTAAGATGTTTAAGATACCATTTGTTAAACTGTTTTCTAAAAGAGTTGGTATCTTTACCAAAAGTGAAGGTATATGATTTTACCACCTTTGTGCTGTACTTAATGTCTTTCTTAGTGAATGTTTGTCTTTCTCCGCTGGCCTATAAATTGTGTGAAGGATACTTTAGTTTTACTTTGTTAAAGATTTTTTTTCCCTTTTAAAACTGAAGAAATGGAGCTCTTAGATCCATGCTCCTATGTATGTCAGTGCTCTAATGTAACTAACGGTGAACACAACTGTAATAGCAGGAATACAAATAGTAGAACTCTATGTTTAAGAGACTTGCAAAGTCATTTCCTCCAATAACCATACTTAACATTGCTTTTGAACTATTTAGAATTGTCATGTCACTGTTATCTGTTCTAAAAAAACTTTTTCATGCTTTATCTATTGAGGTAATATTTCTGGATGTTTCTGATGTGTTAGTGCACAGTAAAAGCGCCATATGCAGAGTAGAGAAGGATAGTGTTTTATACATTTTGATTTCTTTCTGGAAAATAAATTAATATTTTTAAAAGAGAAAGAGGAAAATCAACATGTAATAATATTTTATGAAGTTTGAAAATTCTGTGTGACATGGATTTCAATACTTTGGGTGGTAAATTATCTCATATTAGGAAACCTGTTGCTGTAATAGCCTTTAAATAACAAAGAAGGGGGAGGGGAAGCAACATTTTCACACACATTAGTTATTCTTAACAGACTGTGATTTTAACCAGATAGTCTACACAATACTGAGATTTTTCACTTCAGTTTATCGCCTAACTCTTCCTGCCAATTGTCTGGATCTATTAATTATTTCTAACCACTTATTACCCATTTCTTTATTTCTGCACTGCTATCACATGTAATCTATATACCCTAATGCTGTCTGATTCCCTAAAAAAAACAGGATTATCAGAATATGTATGATATCATAAAATTATAGAGCCATAGAATGGCTTGGGTCAGAAGAGGCCTTAAATATCGTTTAGTTCCAACCCCCCTGCCATGGGCAGAGACACCTTCCACTAGACCAGGTTGCTTAAAACCCCATCCAAGCTGGCATTGAATATCACACTGGGCAGGTGTTTACAGAAGTTTACTTATACTCATATTTTTAAATTTAAACTCAGCCAATTCTATACAAAATAGTATATAATAAACCTATCTGTTCTTCCGATTTATATGAGAGCAAGCTTGCTCATCTTCTTCATATAGTAGGAGGCAGTCTGATGTGGACAACAGCAACAGAAATTGTTTTGACAGCAGTCTTTGACAAGTCTTGTGTCCAAGAAACCATTGTCTATCTTCATTTCTGGGCTGTCTTACTCCAGAAACTCTAGTGAAACTAGGTATGGTGCTGGCTAGCTAAGTCAGTTATGATTCTGCTGGGCTAGAATCTTCATTTCAGTACAAGAGCCTTCTCTTGCTCTCAAGAAGGGAAACATCTAGAAAAAAACTCCCAATAAGATCTTACATAAATTATTGGCAGCTTTATTTCTATTGTAGGGCACTACTCCTGAGTGATAAAACAGCACTGTGACTCAGCAGTTTGCTATCTCTTGTCTCAGAAGGAAAAATGAATTTGAGGTTAGGCAGAAAATGTAATTTTTAATTAGATAAACTTGTATCTTAAGACCAAACTTGCCTACTTTTTAATCTGGAGTTAAAGTCTGGTCTTATACCTTTGGAGCCTCTGTTGCTGGAAAAATATTTATAGAAAACCTCTGAATAAGTTAACAATAAAGTCCAGGATGCATAACAGGACCTTAACATAAGACGTACTAATCAAAGCTCTTGAACTGATAGACTATTAGAAAAGTGTATATGAAGTAAAAAATAAAAATAAAAATAAAAAAATAAAAAGGACAAAAAAAAGAATGAAAAACACCCAGCGTAGATTCCTGATTTACTTACACTGTCCTGAGTCTTTAGGCTTTCCAGCTGAGTCCTCCTTGAGTCTCTAGACTTTCTGGTTTTGAACTCTGTTAAGTTCCACAATTGCATCTGCCATGATGGCCTGTCATAACGTACATAAACATGGAGCTGTGAGCATGGATCAGGACAAGGCTATTTATGTGTCTCACAGAATGAAAGGACAGTAAGTGCAGTATAGACTATGGAGGGTGGAACAGGGCTGTCAAAGGTTGAAGAAGACAGCATAGCTCCACTTCGAACTCCTGTGTGGGGATGCCCTAGCCACCCCTTAGAAGACATATGCCATTCTACACCCAAATATGGCCTTGTGGATATATCTTCCCCCCGTCTCTACTTGCTCATCTCTCTTGCCGGTGTAGTCTACTGTGGAACCAAGGAGCCAGCTCTCAGCAGCAAGAGTGGTGCATGGAGAATCAGTCTCAGAGATGGCATGCATCCGTTGAGAAAGGAGTTGCAGAAAAAACCCAAAAAATGAAAAATAAAAGGTTTAAGAACCATCACCATAGGCAATACAGGCAATTACTATCTATAAGAATATGGCAGTATAAATGCACTATATCTATAGTTTGGGACAAGACTAAGCCCTCAGTTAAGGATTTTGGATTACCTAATTGCAGTATGAAATCACCATAGTGGTACAACTCAGCTGAAATTAAACATATACATATACATGTTCCAAATCTCAGTTCAAAGCTTGTGGCAAGACTGGTTTAAATAGAATTTATAAACTTAGTTCTGAAAGAACCTAGAATACATAATTTTTACTCTTCAGAATAATCTCGGTTTTGAGGAAGCCTCAGTTTGGAACAGGACATTTCAAAATAGTTCCTAAATGCATAAGTAATTTGGAAATGTTTTGTAAGAATCTGTCTTACCAAACATATATCATGAAGTTGAGGAGCAAAATTCTAGGTATATACAATATCTTATGACCATTTAGTTCATAAAGGAAGGTCTTTGAAATACAGAACAATAGTTGTTGGGATGATTTTTTTTTATTATTATTTTCTGTGGAAGAATAAATACTGCTGCTTAAATTCTTGTCAAATATTTTAGGTAAAACTCTTGCATAAAGATTCAAGACAGATAATCCCTTTTGAGGTAGAGGATGGGCTATGTGGCTTTTTGAGGTCATTACCAGCATTCCAATTTTATGTGTTGGGACCAAGTTTGATTTTTACTGGGCTTTGATAACATAATAACAGCTTGATACATTTTACATTAGAAAAAGCTAAGCAAGGAAAAAAAAATAAACTGGTGGAAAAAAATACTTGCTGATTAAATAATTTAATAATTTCCAAATATATAACAACCTTATATGATGACACTTCTTTTGGAAACTGATAATTATTATTAATAAAAATATAACTATCACACCAACTAATTGTCAGTTGGTGGTTTGCCATTTAATTTTAATATCACCATTTTATGTGCAAATTAAATAGTTTATTATTTCTGTTTATCATATTATGAAAAACACAGCAATATAACAGAAATGACAGAATAGTCTGCATCTGTGGTTTCATAGAACTTAAATATCTGTAGATTAGGTAATTAGACTGCAGTTGAGACATCCACAACTTCTGTACCTCACAGAGTATAATCAGCTCACATTACAGTAAAGCTTGAACACTAACTGCAGTTATTATCAAGGTTGTATATATTCTTATTACATCTCATTATTCCTTTTTGAATATCCTAAATTTTCACTTACTAGGTTTCAATTTTCAGGCTTAGTCTTAGGTTAACTTATTTATTATGACTGAAAAAATAAACCAGAAAAAATTGCCTGCTTTTGAATGAAAATAGAACATCTAAACCTTGATACTTATTTTCAGAATTTATAATTTCTATTGAAAATGCTGAATATACAATTGCATTGCCATGAAAATATTTGTAATTGGATCACTTATAAGAATTAATTTTATTTTTTCCAATAGCATTACAGTAAAAGTAGTATAACTTGCTGGATATTTAGATATGAAATACTGACTACCTCTCACCTAAATATAGATATATGTAGTTGTGTATAACTCAGCTAATCAATGAAATAATATTTTAATATAGAAAAATAATTAAAGATTTTATATTTAAAATTAATACATAAAATTAAATCTTAGAAGTAAGATGAAGAGATTTGTACCATCAGTTACTCACAGCATACGTGGTCACTGCTACACATAACTGATATGGAGTTCAATACATAACAATTCTGGAGAGAGCTAACTTTTAACACATTACAGTAATCCCTGTTAAATAAATAAAAAAAAGGAGAGGAGAGGAGAGGAGAGGAGAGGCGAGGAGAGGAGAGGAGAGGCGAGGAGCGGCGAGGTGATG
>JANZLQ010000008.1:21981013-21991728 GCA_026212715.1 Elanus axillaris
ACCCCCCACCCCCGACCTATTGTTATTCCAAGAAGAAAAACTGAGTCATCTGATTTAAAATACCAGTTCAACATCATAACTAATTCTTGGTTTCAAAGTCTGTACATTTTGATTTACCGTTCTGATAAACTGTTTCTGTTTTACTGTTTGCTTTTCTTTATTTTTCTTCTGATAAAAGTGAGTGGAGAGAAAAACTTAGAGGTCACACTCCACAAGGAAGAACAAACCTATATGTCCTGTAATGTCTATCAATCTACTGTTTGCCAGATGAAGATGCAGATTTTGTTACATTAACTAGCTGCCATTCTCTCAATCATAAAGCAACATATTTTTTTTTAAGTTTTCCTGGTTTTGGCTGGGATAGAGTTAGTTTTCTTCCTAGTAGCTGGTATGGTGTTATGGTTTGGGTTCAGTATAAGAAGAATGTTGATAACACACTGATTTTTTCAGTTGTTGCTAAGTAGTGTCTAGATTACTAAGTGAAAGCCTTTTCAGCTTCTGATGCCCAGCCAGCAAGAAGGCTGGAGAGGCACGAGAACCTCGGAAGGGACACAGCCAGGGCAGCTGACCTAAACTGGCCAAAGCGGTATTCCATACCATGTGAAGTCATGCCCCATATGTAAACAGGGGAAGCTGGATGGAGGGTGCTGCTCGGGAACTCGGGCATCGGTCGGCAAGAGGTGAGTAATTGCATTGTACATCACTTAGTTTTGTATATTCTAATTCTATTAATATTATTATTTTCTTTCTTTTCTGTCCTATTAAACTGTCTTTATCTCAACCCACGTGCTTTACTTTTTTTTTTTTCCAACCCTGTCCCCAATCCCACTGGGAGGGGGGGAGTGAGCAAGCAGCTGTGTGGTGCTTAGTTGCTGGCTAGGATTAAACCACACACAAGCTAAAAAAAATTGGAAACTCAAAAACATTTTCTGAAATAACAGCCACAGCCCATACGGTACAATAATCAAATTGTATTTAAAGAAGCAACACAGCAGATGTGGGTATTTGGCTAAAGTATTCCAGCTAAAATAGTAAAAGAGTATCATGACAGACTGCTGTTTAAAGCATTGCTTTCTTCATTCTCTTCTAGAACACACAAGATGGGACTGTAATTCAGAAAGTACTCTCTTTGCCCATGTGTAAGATGGTAAGTTTGTAGTAGGCACGTGCAATGTGTCTTGTCAGTAAATTTGAAAGCTCTGATAAATAGTGCATCCTGCATATGTATACAGGAGAATAATTTCTTCTGTTAAAATAGGCATAGGAATTTTGTATATATTTTTGCATTGTACAAACAGAAGGTGAATATTTGTCCTTTTACTTACCACCTCTGACCAAAATCTGAGAAACAACTAAGTTTTGTTTCTGGCATTCATTTTGAAAGCTTTTTCTATCCAATAGTTCTCATTAAATCTCTCTTAACCTATAGAAATACATAAGCAGAAAGAAACACTGTAATTTTAAAAAGTATTACTGTACTGTAAACAGCTGAGTCTGTTTCATGCAATCATTAAGACCTGATTAAAAACTCAGAACATCTTTTTCTTATCATGATATCTTGTTAAGTACTTAAAAGTAAATTGTGACTAATTGAATTAATTACTCAAGAGTTAAAAAGCTTCATAATTCCCAAGCTCATATTGTTCATAAATATGCTATAGAGTTAACCATATTGTTTACTACTGTTTGTTCAATGAGGAGAAATTATGTGCCATCACATAAAGCTCTAGTGTCTTTAACACTTCTTACTGTTTAGTAATCAGAATGACCATCTGCTTGCTTACTAATGTTTTCCTAGTGAACAGAAAAATTTTAGTTGACAAACAAACCAATAAAAAACCACTCAAACAGAAATATTTCTAAACACATCCTCCCTATCCATCAACAACATGGACAGTGTATATATAAATTTGTGCATATATAGATTTTATGCTTTGTTTTTTGTACTCTGTGAATAATTATTCTGGTGCTTATTTAAATAACTTTACAATTTTTTTTCTGAAGTTTAAGTACAGTTAGAAAATAATTTCATAATTAAACCATCAAGCTATAAAAAATAAGACTTCAAATGAAATTCCTGATTTTCCTTCCTTTAATGCAAAATAAGTGAAGCTGTATTTATAATAGTATTAGTTGATTAAATTCTTCATAATATATAGAGTCAGTTCTGTAGCGGAGTTTAGAAACATCACAGATCCATAAAATACATTATCTAGTCAGGTAATGCAAACAAAACCATGGCCACATATAACTAAATTAAAATTTAACAAGAGCAAATGTAAACACAGAAATTAGAAAATAGACAGAATGCTAGGGACTAATATTTACCATCACTATAGATACCCTCCTAGGAACTAGCACACACTGCTAGAAAAAGACAAAATGTGCAAAAGTGACAGTTATTTTTTACTGTTATATAAAACACAATCACTAAGGCCTGTCATTTCTCACTGCTCCAACTCACTGCCATTACATAGCTCTCCTGCTGGGAAATGGTTAGATTGTAGAAAAAGTTTGAAAGAAAAAATAGAAATAAAATTTATGATAAGACAAAATAAGATAAATCAATGATGAAGATAGAACTATTGAGTCAAATTGTGGTTTGTGTACAACCTTTTTACTCAGTGGATCACTATTAGCCTTTGCCCGTTTTTGGTACAATATATCCACATTTCTTATTCCTCCAGTTAACTCACTTAAAAACGAAACTCTGCAACTAAACATGCTGCAACTGTTCCATGGTATGTGATAAGCAGAATTTTATTGTATTAAAAGAACTGAATGTTTTTTGTCATTAAAAACTCTGTTCTTCTGTGATACTTCTATACAATAGGTCATTACCCCTTTTGAACAAAGGCAAACTTGATACTTCTCATACCAAGGGATATTTGTTTAAATAATGCATTTAAAATTCATTTAGTTCTACTGTAGTCTTTATGTGATACCAACAATTTGAAGTGTAGGAAACAAATATTTTCATTTCAAATGTTACGTTATTTTTAAAAGAGCTTCTTAAGTGATCCAAAAAGCTAAAAGATATTTGTTTAGAAGCAATGCTTTTTGTAGTACAGAATACAAAATAAGTGAAACAGATACTTCAGAAACAAAATGTACTCTGTAAATTGGTAAATGAAAGACAAAATCATTGTAAAAAATACATTAAAGAGAAATTTTAATCAGATATGTAAAATCAATTTAGATTTTGTGTATATGGTATATATGTACTGTGAACATTCTTCAGGTTTTCTATTGAAGAAATGCCTTTCATTTACTCACCTCAAAAAAATAGATTTCAAGTATTTCAGTAAATAGACACATAAGTAATATGCATCCTGCATACAGAAAATGAACCCTGTCCAGTTTAACTCCTATACCATGCCTAGGAACCATCAGCAAAAATATTAATTGTCCTAGTCAATTCCATTCTAGGACCTGAGAATATTCTCTGACACTACTTAAGTTAGTAAGAGGGACATGACCATACTAGGCTTTTATGTCTCAATACTGAAGAGGAAGATAAGATACAGCTTACTAATGGTTAGTTCTATACATATAGCTATTCCCTGGAGACCATAAATGCTCCTTGGACTATTTGTGTACTAAAATGACACTAAATGAGATATTCAAATCTGTTTATAATTTGAGGACACTGAGCATCTCAGAGACCCTTTTGTCTTCTATGGAGAGTTAGGTTCTCCTCACTTTTCCCTTTCTCCATCTGGTACACTTTTTTATTGCATTTGCAAGGGAAGGTTTTGGTAATGGGGGGGGTTACAGGGGTGGCTTCTGTGAGAAGCTGCTGGAAGCTTCCCCCATATCTGACAGAGCCAATACCAGCTGGCTCCAAAATGGACCCAACGCTAAGCCAATCAGCAATGGTGGTAGTGCCTCTGGAAGAACAGATTGAAGAAGGAAAAAAGTTGCTGAGGCACAGAAACTGCAGCTGGAGAGAGGAGTGAAAACATGTGAGAGCAACAGCCCTGCAGACGCCCAGGTCAGCACAGAAGGAGGGGGAGGAGGTGCTTCAGGTGCCGGAGCAGAGATTCCCCTGCAGCCCTTGGGGAAGACCATGGTGAGGCAGGCTGTCCCCCTGCAGCCCAGGGAGGTCTATGTGGGACCAGATATCCACCTGCAGCCCAGGGAGAGAGGAGCCCACGCTGGAGCAGGGGGATTCTCGAAGGAGACTGTGACCCTGTGGGAAGCCCACACTGGAGCAGGCTCCTGGCAGGACCTGTGGCCGCATGGGGGACCCACACTGGAGCAGTCTGTGCCTGAAGGACTGCAGCCCATGGAAGGGACGCACACTGGAGCAGTTCATGAAGAACTGCAGCCTGTGGGAAGGGCTCTGGAGAGATCAATGGAGAACTGTTTCCCATGTGATGGACCCCACACTGGAGCAGGGCAGGAGTGAGGAGTCCTCCCTCTGAAGAGGAAGGAGTGGCAGAGACAAGGTATGATGGACTGACCACAACCCTCATTCCCTGTGCCTCTGCACCACCAGGGGAAGGAAGGAGAGAATTCAGGAGTAAAATATAGCCTGGGAAGAAGGGAGGGGCAGGGGAAGATGTTTTAAGATTTGGTTTTTATTTCTCATTCCCCTACTCCAATTTTGACTGGTAATACATTAAACAAATTTCCCCAAAATGCATCTCTTTTGCCCATGATGGTAGTGGCTGAGTGATCTCCCTGTACTTGTCTCAACCTACTAGCCTTTTGTTATGTTTTCTCTCCCATCTCCAGCTGAGGAGAGAGGAGGGGGAGTGATAGAAAAGCTTTGGTGGGCACCTGGTATCCATCCAGGGGCAACGCACTACAGTACTTTTTGGTGCTGAATGTGGTTCTTGAGCAATTCGAGCTAAGCATGATGGCCTGTCTTTATGAAGAATGTTGTAAAACAGCCCCATGACAGCCACATATGGCACCCACTTAAAAACAAATAAATAAATAAATAAATGAATGAATGAATTAAATAAATAAAAGCTTTGAACTTGAACTCCACTTGATTTTACAGTTCTTCTGCATTCCCATATCTCTTGAATCCTGGGAAACCATGTTATCCAAGGTATCCAGGTAGCTACACAAATGCTGCTGCTGCTGCTACCTTCTCAGTGATGTCTTCAGAAAAGGTCTTTGTATTTTAAGTTCTAACTGAATGAAATCAATCAGTGTACATTGAAGACCCTGACAAGAGGCACAACTTCATAAACTCAGTTGCCTAAACATAGCTATGTAGCAATATAGTGTCTCTTGAGATGACTGGGGAGACAAGGCTAGCATCCAGCTATCAATTCTGTTGCAAAGATATTGATGAAGAGACAGTTTGTTTAATAAAATAGAGTTTTAAAAAGTTAATCTGCTAATCACAACTCTGTTTGGACAAGATGTTGAGTCACTGTCTAAATGGTGACAGGAGTTTGATTGCAATGGTATCTTCATCTGGACCAAGTGAGACTTCCATAAAATGTTGTTCTAGTTGTTCTAGTGAATTCCTGTAATCCAGCTGCCAAATAGTCCTAAGTTCTCACTCTAGCGAACATAAGATCCTTTTTTTTCCCCTGGTATCTTAAATTATGTACAAAGCCTGTCTTAATTAATTTAATATGTATAGAAAAAGACTGTCCTATATGACCATTCCTGCACCTACTGACTGTTTACAAGGTTTGTAGTTATATACAGTTTGATGAGTTCTGCATTAGGAACTACATAGACTAGTCTCTAGAATGGCCTCTTTCTCTACACAGGATACTAGTCAACAAAAATGAAACAAAAATGTGTTGCCTTTCAATTAGTGTAGGCACAGCAAGAATTGAGGAAATCTCTGGGGCTGTCCAAAAGTTCCACCTGAAGATTGTCTGTGAAATCATAGAATCATTTAGGTTGGAAAAGACTTTTAAGATCATCAAGTCCAACCATCAACCCAACAGCACCATGCCCACTAAACCTTGTCCTAAAGTGCCACGTCTACATGTTTTTTGAATACCGCCAGGGATAGTGACTTACCACTTCTCTGGGCAGCCTGTGCCAATGCCTGACAACCCTTTCAGTAAAGAAATTTTTCCTAATATCCAATCTAAACCTCCCCTGGCACAACTTGAGGCACCTAAATATGAAGACGGCAAGGGTTCAGGTGATATCTTGTCTCATGTCAGACCATTGTCTCATGTAAAGAGACTAGCTGGAGAGTTTCCAGACCGCCCAGGGAATGAAAGACTAAGTGCATTGGCTATGCACACCAGCATAGCCCTGATAACCATCTGCACTGTAATTATAAGACAAACTTGCACTTTATCCTTATATGTCACAACTTAATTTCCATCACTCTTGTTGTATCTCAAAATGGTGCATTTCTCATTCCAGGAGATCTGTATTTTGGATGTCTTGGTACCCTGCAGTCTCAGATGACATTAGATCTCATATTTCTGAAACTGAGTGAAGCAATTTATACAAGCATCTGAAGTTGGGTGCTTACATTAGGAATGTCAGACAGCAGCAAGAGCTGGGCTCCTCCTCAAGGGAAGGCAAGCCAGCACGTGGGGGGCAGCCCAGGGTGGGTAAACTATGCCCTCAGCATTAGGGCACAGTCCCACGGCACCTGCACTGGGCAAACGGAACAGCACTGTGATAGCAGTGGCTCCCATCAGTGGTCCAGTGATCAGCAGGTGAAAGCAAGGTAGCAGCTCAAGTTTTAGATCAGCCCAGGTAATCCAAACGATTCAGGAATGAACTGGGAAAAGGCACTTCCACAACAGCACATTACTTGGGCTATGACTGGCAACTCTGGGCTCCCTTTATGGCAGGGCGATAAAGGCTTGTTGGTGCCCTCAAGTCCTGAAAAGCAGCTAGTTTCTCCACACTACCTTTACAGTCAAACAGAAAATAAAAGCTTAAACAAAGGATGATGCAGAGCAGTAATTTAAATTCTCCCCATCTCTTTCTGAAGGAACCATTTTTCTCCACTGACTATATAGGAAATCTAGCAAGACATAACTCTTATTATAAACACCTACTTACATAAAGAAAATAGCTTAATTATTCTGTAGTGTTTCCTAAGCTAAGTCTTAACAGCTCCCACCATAATATTCAATATAATGTAATTGCCCTGTGAAGGTTCCTAGGCTTTTTGCAAAGTCCCTGAAGACATGTAAGTGCTTCAAGTAGATATTTGTCTTTTAAGAAAAATGTTGGTCTTTTCTTAAATTATAAAACACCGTTAGATACTCAGCTATGGTATATATGAAAAGATGTGTGGTTATACTATAAAGTGATCAGCATGAGGCAGAAATTATTTTGATGTTTAAGCACAAATTTGTCAAAAAAACCTGAATGTCCTTGAACACATCTGTGTGTACGTTCCTATCAGTTGTCTGATTCCCCAACCCTACTTTCCATCTTTAAGACATATAAATTATGTTCCTGAAGAGAGTGAGGTGAAACTACTGATAAGAATTTTATTTCAGCTTGTAAATATCCTTTGACCAGGTGTTTAATTACTGTTTTGTTAAACATTGTGAGGACTGTCTGGATACATCCCGTTATCCTCTCAACCCATCCATGCTATGAGAACCAACAAGCATGACACACTGTAGACTCTAGTCTTCCAGGTTTATGCCTACACTACTGAGTAAAAGAACTTCCAGAACAGGGGATTGATAGGTGCCAAGCAGTAGTAGTAAGTAATAGTACAAACAATAATCGACCAGTATTTGAGCTGATATCTTGACATTGTTCTAGACAACAGTTTAGAGATTATCTGAGAGATATAAGTTTTCCTCAAAATGATATTACAAATTTTGCATATAGCCATCTGAGTCTTTTTAGCTACAGATAAAATCATCTATTTCCATACAGACAAGCATGGAGAGTCTCATTCTGGCATGGATTTGTGATATGACCTAATCATAGCTCTAACCTGGGAACTGTAAAGTTCCCATTCCTTCCAAAACTAGATATGGCCTGCATATGATTTAGACTTACTAACAAAAATAAAGCCAAAAAATTCTCTTGTGATATTTTTTATGGGAATAAATACATTAATGACTGTAAGATGTTAAGCTACTATGGTGATGAATGTCATAGAAAAGACTATAAAGAGGAAAATACATAGAAGAAGAATCTTACAGATTGCTTCTATCCCATTTTTACACAGTATTTCCCACTGAAAAAAATTCAAACATGCATTACTCAACTTTTTTTTTGATGATTTTAAATATGTAAAAAACATTGGCAATAATGTTGATTGAAAAAAACCCACACCCCAACCAACCACCCCACACTTATTTTATGGAATGGAATATTCATCATAATCACTACTAAGCATTTATTATGCCTCATTTTGAAAGTATGGAAAGCCACCTTATTTGGTTTTTGTGTTCAGTCACACACAATTATAATAAGGACCTTGCAGAACTTTGTATAATTATATATTTGTTACAAAGACTTTTTAAAAAAGTCTTTGTTTCAGATATCATTAAAATTAAATATGCACTATTCCATTCAATGAAATGATTTCTCACCAAAATAATGGAAACAAGTTTGTGGAAAACAAATTAATTAAGAAACCTGCTTCTTTAAAGTTTGCATTATAATATGCCTCTAAAACATGTATAATTAATACTGTGTTAAAATCATTTAGCTTCACAAAAAATTGCAACAATTGCCATATTAACAAGAATCTTTTGGTCTTCTCTCATTTGTACACATTTATTCTGTTAATTACAAACAGATATATAAGATGGAATATGATGGAGCGGTTTTTGTGTTTTTTTTTGTTGAGGTTTTTTTAAGCTTAACTTTATCAGTTTTACACATAAAACTTGATTATTACTTAGATCAGTAAACAAGCCTGGACATTACAAACATAATTTCTATAGTTTTCCTCTGCCTGTAGAAGAAGACAGGTTATTTTCATTTGTTCACATTTGTATTGGATGAAGTCTTTGTAAAATCTCTGCTTCCTCTTTTTATTTCACCATTGGATTGTCATCTCTTAATCTTCTTAGACTTGTATGTATCACCTATAAGCACATACTGTAGCCATAAAAATAATATATTATTAAATAAAAATGTTAATGCCTATGATATATTATTACTCCTTTGGATTAGTATCTCTTGGCAATTCTTTTAGAGGTCTTAAAGTTCCAGTACCTGTTCCCAAATCATCACAACATTTTATGAAAAGGGACCAGCCATTTCTAAAATCATTACTGGTTTTGCAAAGAATAATGCACCCTGATAAATTATCCCCTCCTTTATTTTGGACATTATAATACTCATGGCAGGCTGGAGCTTTGCTTTTAAATTTATTTTAGCATATCTGTGTCTGATCCAATGTGAGAAAAAATTGTAAAATATCTATCTGAATCTTTCTGATTGGCTCTAAAGGAATTCACAGAAATCGGTGCTTCCTCTAGCAATACTGATCTCCAAAACTTCTTCCCCCCCTTTTTTTTTCCTTTCAATTAAATTGAAGGTGTTTGGACACAAAAAATGAGGCTTAAAGATGAGAATACTATTTCAGATCAGCACACAAAATATTAGGTACAGGAAATAAAGTTTTAGTACTAACATATTCCAAGTTAGTTCAGTAGTACCCTATACATATAATTCCGTAACTATTCTGTACCATGCAGTGCCCCCAACCTGCTGGCATTTTGTTATTAACATAGCTGTAATTTTAGGTCTTCCAGAGATTATGTTTACATGATGTTCTATGCTTACAGTATTGGCTCAGGGTCAGTCAGAGAGACCACTAGGTTGCTTTCTAATCAAAGATATTAATGAAGATATTAAGTGATGTAAGAAGCTTGGCCCTCCAGCCACTCTGGTCCAGGACCTCTTCTGCCTGGCCACTGGCACATATATGCTGAGCACATATCCCAGAAATACACGCACTGAGGACACAGCCGTGGCCTGTCAGAGGGAGCAGGTGCTGCCCCCAGCAGCACCCCCACTCAGGACACCCCCGGCCACAGGCACAGCCAGCCACGTCCCCTCCTCCTCTGGGGCTGGCAGAGGCAGAAGGTCACTGCTGCAGCACACACACACCACTCTCCTCCTTCACAAGCACACGCATGTTTGGGGATCCCCCAAGACAGTTAAAAGAATATTTAACAAGGAGATATAAGAAGACAGGACAGATTGGGGTGATCAGGTGCAGAGCTCAGCCAGAGAAGCGCACTGAGCAGCCCCATTTTACACGCTGCCATCCCCTTGTTATACCACTTTCTGTCTACCCCCACCCTTTGTTCCTCTCTGCTCCCTCTTCCCCTGCACATCCACCCATGGGTCTGTACAGCTCTATCAATTCCTGCACCCTCCCCTAGTCCAAGGTACCTCTAGTTTACAGTCTTATCAGTTGCAAAGTCCAGGTTGATCTTCCTGGAAGTGGCACCTGTAGTTTCTTGGTAGATCACTGATTAGAAAGGTTTGGATTGGAAGGGACCTTAAAGATCATGTACTTCTACGCACCCTGCTGTGGACAGGGACACCTTCCACTAGACCAGGTTGCTCAAAGCCCCTTCCAACCTGGCCTTGAACACTGCCAGGGATGGGGCATCCACAGCCTCTCTGGGCAACCTGTTCCAGTGTCTCACCACACTCACAGTGAACAATTTCTTCCTTATATCTAATCTAAATCTACCCTCTTCCAGTTTAAAGCCATTACCCCTTGTCCTATCACCACATGCCCTTGTAAAAAGTCCCTCCCCATCTTTCCT
>JANZLQ010000008.1:21993579-22006272 GCA_026212715.1 Elanus axillaris
TCTTTTCCTCTCTCTCTCTCTCTCTCTCTCTCTCCTTTTTCATAATACCTACACTTCATCCCTTTAGACACAACCCCGCTGAGCAAGTCTGGGACTAGGAGTGGATCCATCCGCCCCTGGGCTCCTCTCTGAAAAGGAGTCTAGAAAGCAAGGGGCTCTGCTCATGACTCAATGGGAGGGATGATCTTATTCCCTGAACTGGTATTGGGATAATAGGACAGAATCTGACCAACAACAGATCAGCGTGTTTCCATAGAAGTACAGTTGAGCTATATTGATTTACATATGTTTGCAATTTCATTTAGCATGTTCATTGAAATTGCCTACATCGATGGAAGAAAAATCTATCACATTTGCACTAGTTAAACTTTCTTCTTCAGGAGTATGGCAGAGTGTTTATAATGTCTCTATTGCATTTAAGAGTTTCTTTAGTCTTATACCTATTTGTAGTGTGGTTATGAATCCAGCTTGCTCACATTTGAAGAAAATATCAGACTGATTCTCTCTGTATAATGTAGAAGCACTTTTTTCAAATACTGTCTCTGTCCCTGATATTTTATGTCACCTCTTCATCTCCTTTGAAAGATGAGTTATGAAGCATAACTTTCAATAATTCAGAGTGAAAAATCCAGAACAATTTCATATTCTTCAACAAAACTGTATTCCAGAACCTCCCTAACTTATTTCTCCCATTTCACCATTCATTACATAAATTAGAGTCTAGCAACATTACAGTAAGGATTTGTGATTATGACTTTAAAGTAACATTAATCATTCTAATAGTATAACCCCAGGCACAGTGAGACCTGAATGTGTCCTTCATTTTCCTCCTTCCTTTACTTTTCTCCCTTCTTTCTGCCAAAAATGTTGGATGAGATTGAGTTTTCCTAATTTAAGTATCTAAGTCAGAAACCTAAGCCTGAGTTTATCAAGTTAAACTCTACTTTGTCCTTTTACAGACATCAGAAATAAAGAAGCATCTTCAATAACTGATTTATCTCACTGTGAAATAAACATGTCATGAAACACCTTCAAAAGGTACTTATTTCTCTCTAGCTAATACAAAAGAAGCCTGCAATTACTATCTCAGAATAATATAGTTTAGTACTTGATTTAATGCTGTTCAGTACCTCATTCAGCACTATGGTAATCATGCTCAGGGTAGATAGGTGAAAAACAGGTTAACCCGTGTGAGCTACAGATAAATGTTCATCTACAGAGTACACACAATCGAAAATAGAAAATATTTAAACCTGTTTACTATAAATTATATTGGATTACACAAATGGGTTTGTTAGGAACACTTTGTGTAAAATTGTGGTACAAAAACATTTTAGCCTATGAGTAATTAGCAGATTGCTGTTCTTTCACACTGATACTAGCTACACCTCATTCACTCTTTGTGATTTAATATGAAGCTGATGGATTGACTCACCTGGAATTGTTTGGCATTTTGACTTCCAGAGTAAAATTGTGTATGTCAAGTTTTCAAAATGATATACAATTAACTCAATAGAGAAATTCACAAGATCTTTAAAAAGATGAGATCTTCATAAAGGCTTCCTTTCCCAAAGCAACAGAGAAAAAAAAACCAGAACACAAAATTAATTATAATATGGATTTTTAAATTAAAATATGTAATACTTTATGGTTTCTGCATGTAGCTTCAATAACTGCCAAAATTAATTGCTTTCTGTGTGTAATTGAGTTTGAAATGTGTTTTAGTATTTCAAGGTGAGTTTTTAGTCTGACTCTGTAAGCGAAATATCTACATATTTCTTCTTTTTTTTTTTTTAGAGTATAGAACAAAGAGGTTAATTATGAGTGCCTTAGTGGAAATTTCAGTCCATGTCTAAGTACCTAAATATCCCCATCAAGATCTGTTTTATATTGATCTAAACATTGTAGAAATCACAATCAATTTTTTTCCTTTAACTCTGTCATCTTTCAACATACTGTCTTTTGTTAGGTTTGTTACTGTTTACCTACAAATATTCTCATAAACTGCCATCACTGATCCCTTTGCAAAACAAGTAAACAAGTGTTATTTTTAGAAGCTGTACATAACACTTTTTATCCTCCCATGGCATTTCTTCCCCTTCTGGTTTGCATGGAAGAATGAATGAAACCAGTAAGATCTTCAGTGCTGTACTCCACTTCCTCCTGCTAGCTTGTAAACAGTGAAGAATTTGCAAAGCACATGATGTTATGTCAGGGAAATGCTTTTGTTAAGATCTATTTTTAAGAACTAATTATGTGAGAACATGGAGCTACTACTGTAGAAATGTAGCTCATGCTGCAAATAATAGTAATGAGAAGCAGAGTTTATAACACTACCTAATATCTTACTCAGCTTTTGAAAAATGCAAGCGTAGTAGATTTATAGAACAGTTTTTGAGGTCATTTTAACTTGCTGACTATCATTGACTGTCAAATCATCCTTTTTTAAGTTTGTCCACATAGATTTGTCAATTTTGGAAGATGCCATATCATCTCTGTTTTTTTGCATCTGCTATAGTATTATTCATAACAACCTTTTTTAAGGAAAAATGTTCCCTGCAGAAAGTATAGTTCTGACCTGTTACAAAGCAATTCTGTAACTACATGAGAATTTTTACATGATGGGATGCAATTTGAATCAAAATCCAGTTTTCTGATTCTCTAATATTCACCAAACAAATTTTGCTTGCTAACAAATCCTATTAAATTGTACATAGAACCTGAAAAGGAATTGTTGGGTTTTGGTTTTTTTGCCAAAAAGAACTGTGAAATTTAATCCTCTTGGGTCCCTTTGTCCAGTGGCTGGCTTAGGCCTGATTAATTAACCATAATACAAAGACTAACAATACGAAAACAAATCCCATATTCAGTTTTGAAAGGTAAGCTGTAATTAGCCAGGATAAAAGTATTCATAAATATTTGTCTCTCCTAATTTGTTTTTTCAAGATTCATTTTTTCAGTTCAGAGGGGAAATATCATTCAAAGTTAGTTAACTGACATTAACTCTCTGCTGTAGAGTACCATTTATTTCACCTTGCTTAAAAATGTGAATGTCAATTGATCGTCCACCTATCTGCATTTTCCCAACCTTTTATCTCTAAGCAATGAAAAAAGATGGTTCTTTCTTTCTCCAAGGTGAGGATAATCTCAAATCTCCTAAATACAAGTTTACATATTTTTTTAAGTCACCAGCATTTGAGGTGCATAGACATTCTGTTCCATGAGGCCATTTTCCTTTTTCAAGCATGTTAAATTTGTATTCAGACCATAATTTTATAGTATATTAAGTTTACCCACATGGCAGCTGATTTTCCAGAGCTAACAAAACCTTTTGTTTCTAATGACGTGCTCAGTATTAGACAAAGATCAGCCAATAATCATTGGTTTCAGTAAGACACAGGGGAAAAAAGTCCTTTTGGTGGTAAATTACATCAGCTTTACTAATTATATCAAGCCATTACTTCCAAAATTTTCTGAACAAGCTTACCTCATGTATACTGTTCCTTATTATGCCAATACTGAACTTATCTTTTGGTGAAATGAATATAAACAGTGTGCTACTTTTTGATGTTAGAAATCCAAAGAAACCATCCATGTAAAGAATTTATTAGGAACAAATAAGTTTTGCTTACATAGGTTCCATTGTGATGCAGGAAGTCCAAAAATCATTAAAGGAGCTTTGAAGCAAAACTGGAAGTTTAATGTATTTATAAGAGTGAGCAAGGCGTCTAGGTTAGGAAAAAGTGTGTTGAGTTTATTAATAAGTTTTTTAGCACTTTGTTTACATGAGCAAAGCACGGTTATGAGCTGTTGAGTTTTTTCTTTAGCACTTTTAAATATTGACAAGAATAATAAGAAATTATATCATTGTGTCATGGTTCCATTGCTTCCAGAAGGCCAAAACTCCTACCTGTCTTCAATGATTTTGTGTGTGTGTGCGTGTGCGTGTGTGTGTGTGTGTGTACATAAAAATGATAACGCTACAATTTCAAGTACAAGTGAGGTAAGGCATAATCCTGAGTCCCATATGACCTATTTTTAGGTTACTTCTAGGCTCTATTCAAATTCCAATTAGTCATTGGAAGGTTCCATTCCATTTAACTGTCTAAGACAAAAACCCATCACAGCTGTCTTGAAAAACCTCTTCCAAAGGCCACTATGGTTAAGAATATTTTGGATATTGTTTCTATATTCTATTTTATCAGAACTCCTGAGCGTACAAGCACAGCATGATAGCAGGCTTCCAAGAGGATATAACCACCTTGAGTACCATGTGCAGTTTGAGGTGCCTCAATATAAGAAGGACATCAAAATATTAGAGTGTGTCCAGAGGAGGGCAACCAAGATGGTGAAAGGCCTTAAGGGCAGGACTTAGAGGTCACTTGGTTTGTTTGGCTTGGAGAGGAGAAGGCTGAGGGGTGGCCTCACTGCAGACTACAACTTCCTCAAGGAGGGCAGTGGAAGGGGAGACGCTGATCTCCTCTCTCTGGTCACCAGCAATACGATGTGAGGTCTTCAATCAGTCCAAACTGCACCATTTTGCAACAAAATGGAATGAAGCTGAGTCAGAGGAAGTTCAGATTGGACATTAGGAAAAGATACCCTGCTGAGAGGGTGGTCGGTCACTGGTACAGGCTCACCAGGGAAGTGATCACAGCACCAAGCCTGTCAGAGTTCAGGGAGTGTCTGGATGATGCTCTTTGTCATACGGTTTATTTTTAGGTAGTCCTGCAAGAATCAGGGAGTTGGACTTGACGATCCTTATGTGTCCCTTCCAACTTGACCATAATCAGTCACTGATCACTAAAGAAATGCAGCCTGGAAAGTTGGACAGAATTGTTCTTAGGCCTTAAAAAAGAAAAAAAGAGGGAAAAAAAAGCAACTCAGTATATTTTCTGCATATATGTATATTATCTCATACTTAGAAAACATTAAAAGATTATATAAAAGAGAGTACAACCTCTACAAAAACAGAGACAAATGAAGATCAAAGAAAAATGAGTTACCCCAGCAGTGTCTTCCCCCAGTTAAGCACCCTGCACATTATCAACACTGCTACTTAGACATCAGCAGGTCTCCCTCCACCTCAGCAGAAAATTATCATTGCTTTTTGATTCTCCACACACCACTGTGCAGATGGTCCTGCTGGTGGGTTTCTGGGATTATTTTTGTTATCATTTCCTGGACTTGATGATGCTACTTTATAAAGAATTAAAATCCTGGAACTTTTCCTATCCCTCGAAAAACAAGGTTTAAAAAGGTTACTAAACTCTAATGATTTAAAACCTGTGTAGCCAGAGTTAACTCTGAAATGTTATATTTAAAATCTTTTTCCTAACCTAACTTAAATAGCAATCTTGTAAGCAGCTGTTGTTAGCTATCACCTGCTTTGTATATCAAGTGAGCATAATAAGAAATGAAACCACATTGTAAGAAAACAAAATAGTAACAAAAAATAACGCCAAACAATAATGCAGTTAATATAGCTGTAAGAATATGGCTCAGTGGCATTTATAGCAGAGATTAATTTGCAAAAACAGTTTATTTCTAAAGTTGGAAAATAAAAACATGGTAGTAAAAAGAAAAATAATATGTAGGGTATAGTAAAAAACAAAGGCTAAGAATGATACAGAATCATTTATAATATTATATCACAGATATTTCCAGCATTTGGATTGTCCCCAGGAGAATACTGCACTTTGAATTATTAAGCTTTCCAAAGTATAGGATCTGTCTTTCTGTAATTTGTACAGCATCTGGTTTAATAAGTCTGATGGTGAGTAAGGCCTATAAATGTCACGAGGATGAATTACTAGTGGAATTTTAACTTCAGCACTGGTCCTGTAAGATATTGTCCATGAGCTGATAATGAAGATTAAAATCCTTTTCTTCTACTTGAATGTGAAAAACCTGGAACTTGAATCAGAGACATATTGTGAGCAATATTGAGCACCTGAAATTCTCACTGATCACAGCACTTCTTCTGATAAAAATCAGAGTCAAATCCCATTCGGCTGAGGTTAATGAAAGTTTTGCCATTGAGTGCTGTGTTATCAGAATTTGTCCCATAATATAAGTTGACACAGTCATTCAGTTTAAGAAAAAATACTTTTAAATTGCATAGGAAATAGAGGCTCATGTAATAGAGCTCCACATAACAAATCTACTGTTTTACTTTATTCAGCCTAATGATTTCCATTATCTCCTTACTTGATAGAATCCATTTCAAAACCCAATAATCTCTTGAAATCCACTGAGCCAAAAATTAGTCATTAGAGAAAATTTTCAGACATCATTACCTTTCCCATAGATTTTAGCTTTTCGTTTCCTGAATATCCATATCTAATGTTGTTAATAATAAGGGGAGGGTAGATTATTCAGTTATGAAAGAATGATTCTAATATAATTCAAGCTATTAACTTGTTTACTATTAGAAGTGTTGCATTTTTATTAAAGGTCAACTCTGTATCACTTTTAACCTTGAATTTATAATTCATATACTATTGAGCTGTAATGAAAAGACAACTGCCACCAACAATGCATTGTGTGCAACATTAACGAGGCATACCGCTAACATTTTCTATAGGAGGAAGTTTTTGTTTTTCTAAACTAGTAAAACACTCTCTCTCTGTTACATACACACACAAACAGAAGCATTATTTCCAACACACAAGGGAAAACAAGGAGTGCAATTCCATTTTTTATTGGTTTGGGTTGGTTTGTTTTTTTTTTTCTCCTAAGTTGTACCTTAAGTCCAGACTTACTGAGTGGAAAGTTGGGCTGAGAACAATTGACTTCTGGTTTGGTTCTGAAAATGTTAAGTCCACAGCAGGAAATTAAAAGATGACAAAACCCTCATCAAAGCAATTTTAAAACAGACTTACCTACAACAGAAGTTAAAGAGTTTAGGGGAATCCAGTCTTGATATATGAAGCAGTATTAAGCAAAACTGTTCTGCATAGATCTTAATATACTGAAATTAGTTATCAAATTATAAGAATCAAACTCATAATCATTCACGTCTCCCATACTTGCATCATTAAATTTTTCTCCCTTCACACTAAAGAGTACAAAAGTTTTGCTAAATAAGTTGCCAAAATACATTCTTCCTATAAGCATTGAAGTAATTCCAGTGACAGCTGTGCAATCACTTGCAATGATTTATGTGCCATGACTACATCACTGTGTTGTTTACTGTATGCTCATATTGTCTAAATTGGCAATTAGTTTTCTGAGCATAAGTATAGAGCGACAGGGAGTTGAATACTAGTAAGGCTATCTCTGCAAAATATATAAAAGCAACATAGAGAAATTTGGTTGAAAAGCTTAGTGTGGTCCTCCACTGAACCTGAAAGGCTTTGGTCAGGATAGATTTAGTCCTTGATAGATAGTAAGATTAAATCTGTGGTGGTGCTTGGCAGTCTTTTGAAGAGAAGTCAGACAGTTAAAGAGGAGAGTTGTAGAGCTTGTGGGGAAATTTGCCTAACATTCACCACTTGGAATGATGACATCACAGGAGAAATTTAAAATAATATTTATATATACATATCTCAAAACTTATTATTTGTCAGGTACACAAAATCATTTTTTAAGTTATGGTGCCAGGTGACTAAAACTGGGAAACCGGAGTTTTAATTTTTAGAAATATTCTGAATCTACATTTCATTTTGACTTGAACAGGTGCTCAGAGCTACTGAATATCAACCATATATCTCAAGATGGACATGCAAAACAAGAGGTGTCCTGTGAGAAATTTGGACTGAAGAAATATTAAAGGAATCATGGCAGCATTTTTCTAAATTTTCCTGTTTGTAGCAAACTGAAATCACAGAGGCAAGTTAATCATCATCATCATCATCATCATCATCATCATCATCATCATAGTAGTAATGAAAATGGGGGGGGGGGGGGAACAACAACTGTCCTTATTATAAAATTGCTTAATTTCTCATCTACCATAATTATAATTAGCAGCCTTCTGAAAAAGAGGCAACTATCCTCAGTATCTCTCCATTTCATTTAAACATAAGCCCATTTTATTTGTATTCTTCTATATCTGTTGCAAGTCAATAAATACAACTAAGTTTCAGAGGTTTCTCATCTCACCTATGGAGAGTCTTTTTCACTGAGATTATAAAAGTGTCTGCCTGTTATCTTTAGAAATTTGCATGAATCACATTTACATGATAAGCTGTGTTATACTGATAAGTCAACAGCCCTCCAGAATTTCCAAATCTTATCAAAGCTGTCTTAGAAACTGAATCTCATAACTATTTAAAAAAAAGGGGAGGGGGGGGGAAGACAACTGACTGACATTATGCACCTGGTGCTATATATCATCCAAACTATGTCTAATGCATGCATTTTATTTTAGAGTAGCCCTTCTTCCTCTTTTCTTTTTTTAACAGTGTTATCCCTGTATGTGTCTTCATTTCATAGGCCAAAAGTATCTTTACATGCTAGCCACTCATTAACAACCAGCAGAAGTGTAAAAGATTGAAACTTCACAAACAGGTTTTGTTTGGAGAAAAAAACCTAACAGCACAAAACCCAGTAGCATTCATTTGACAGCAGGATACAATGTTTCTTTTCAACAGGACCAAAATCTTGCCTCAGAATTACTGCTTTTCCTAGAGGTTCTTCAGCATTTACCATCAGGTAAAAATGTAATAAATTTCAAAGCCACTACCTTGGGAGATTCATCCTTGCCCTATTTCTTTTAAAAGGACAGAGAGGTGCAAATCTATATCCATGCCTGCGCCGCAAGACACAGGAACAAATGCTTCACTCTATGAGGTGATAAAGTGGTAAATATTGACATACTTCACATCCTGTACTAAATCTGTCCTTCATCAGGACTGGCTTGTGGTGCCTATAACAAATACTTGGTCATGTGAGTTGTCATAATACCAGCTAATATCTGTGTTCTGTTGTCAGAAGGTTTTACACAAAAGGAGAACAACCAAGGGAAGTGTTAGATATGACTTATTCATGTGAGAGCTGTGGGTGGACTTGCTGTCACCAAACATTAGCTGACTAAGCATTCACCAACAAGGAGCAACACGAGTTCCCAGCTAGGTGGGGGGGTGAACCTCCAGACATGAAGGGATAAACATAGCTGTCAAATGTAAACAAATCTAATTCCAGAAATGCCTATTTATTTCCATTGGCCACTGCTGGGCATTAGCTTACATACCCATCTCTCAAACCACTCAAGAAAGGTGACATGAATCCCACCTCTGTGCGAAGGGTCATTGCCACTGTTGGGTTGTTGACATTTGAGAGAGTGTTTCATGGAAAGTCATAAGGGGACATCATAAGGGGAAAGCTGTGAAAGCACATCAGTCTGTTCAACTTGAAGTCGAAAGAGATATCTGTGTTGCTCTGGAAATTAATCTTCCTCAGATAACCAGTTTGTCACTGCTGTCCCCTTTATTTTGAAAATAAGTTTTGAATTCTTATTATGTATTTCAGGTTTTTTGTGTCCTTTAAGAAACTTATTTCGGGAACTAAATGTTTGATTTGAATTTATGAAGGATGTCTGTTCTGAGAACTCATCTTATGAGGAGAATCTCTAAAATCCATAAAGTGCAAAGGATTTGAATCAGTCTTCTGTATGGACAAATCAGTGAAAAATGTGATGCCATGACATGGCCATCCTGCCAATTTAGAGAAGTGAAGCTACTAGAAAAACTCAAAAGCAACATTTCTTTTGGTTGTTACTGTACCAATTGCAAAGTTATGCCAGTAGTATGTTCTTTAAGAATTGATCTAGCCTGCCTAAAATGTTAGATATGGCAATAATTGAATAAGAAGTTTTGAAAAAGAATAAGAGGGATACTTTCCCCAAACAGTTAACTCTCTTGGAGAAAGAATTTTCTTGGTAAAGATAAATATGTAAGAAGAAATAGGAATATTATGTCATTTTGGTTTGGTGTTTGTTGATTTGTTTTGGGTTTGTTTGTTTGTTTTTTCCTTGTGATATCCACCTAGTATGGAATCATCATAAATGATATATACACTTCAGAACTTGGTTATTCACTTCAATGGACACAGCACTGATTGATCAGTGACAAGGTGCCAGGAACTATATGGTTGAAATGATCATGTTAAAAATAAGAGTCTAGGAAATTGGAAGTAACAGTGTTTGAATCTTTCATTTCGATCATATCACTAATCTGATGCTCAGTAGTTATGGCAAACAGTATTATGCAGGCAAGAATGAGAGGCAGAAGGAGTGGAAGCTCCTTAAACTAGCTTTGCTTCCAGGTAAAACCTGTCATTGAATAACTACTTCAAGTAGGTTAATTGTATTACTCTCTGGAGGTGTCTGTCTTTCTCTGCTAAATATAGAAAAAGTTCAGATGACTAGCCTGAGTTAGCTAAATTTAAAGGAAATTAATTTCACTATGGTTGCACTGAATTTGGATCAAAATGTATTTGCTTACAGCTATGTGTGTATTAGGAGGTAGTAACTCCACTGACTTAGATAGAATCTTTGAAGAAAAACAATATAAGTAAACTGTATTTTTTTTTCTAAGAAACCCTCACAGCAATGTTGTACACCTTATTAAGGACTTATATGTACAGGTGAAAACTCTTACTGCCATTTTAGTACTCATTAAACTCCATATAAGCCATATGATGAACTTCCTATACTCCCACATATTCACAGATAGATATAAAGATATAGATATATGTAAAATGTATATTTTGTATTTGATTATTACCTAGAAAAGCATAGAATAACTTAATAAGATGCATATTCTTGCTCTTTTTGGCAAATCAAATGCAATTTAATATTTACTGCATTTATTGAGCTTAGCTGATGCTTTAATTTATGCTACTTCAAAATTAAATGTTTGAGTACATCTTCCACAATTCTTTTCATTAGGTTGCAGTGTTATGCTTTCACAGTATTAAATAACATCTTTATTTTCCTTTGCTAGTGCACAACTGTGCATAAATGTATTAACTCCCGGTCTCCACATTTATTCCCACAAAAGACTCCAATAAATGAATAGGGAATATTAAAAAAAAATACAAAAAACCACAATCCTGCTTTTGTGTTTTTCTTTTCAAGATTCATCGAGATTATTTAATTAGTTGTTTACTATGCTATCAAATAATTTTAATTGTAGAAGTTATTTTTTTAAGTCTATCTGTGGTATATCTTCACCTTATTGCAAATTAATCACAGGTTATTTGAACCACTGTGTAAAAAGAAAGAAAATAATACCAACTAAACTCAGGAATATCCATCATTTTGGTTTGGGCACTGACTGGAAACCAAGCCAGCTGGAAGATTACCATGTTTGCTATGTCCTGTAGTTACATTCGAAAAAATCCATTGCTATTATCCATCATGACACTTACTAATGAGTACCTGATAGCAAAAATAATATTATGCTTTCTCAATAATACTATCTTTTCCTTTGAAGTATGTATTCACCTTGTGACAAACTGAGGTGGAGATAAAGCAACTCTTCTGTCACTGTCCCTACACCTACACTTAAACAACCAAATTCCCATAGGTTTTCATTATCCCATAAAGCAAACTTTCTCAAACTCTTTTTTCTGTAGTATGATATGCCTTATTGCAGTTTATGAAGTATAAACTTTAATTTTAATATTTGCAAATAAATCATGTCAGAGTGGAAGTAACAGAAGCATCTTTTAGGCCCACACTCTTTTCCAGGTTAATGCACGATTTAGTAATGAAAAAAAGTGTGAACTAAATATTTTCAAATATGAGAAATAATAATTTAAAAAATAGAACAATCTAATGTCTCAAAGCATGGTATATGCCACAAAACACTTTAAACCAAGCAAACGTTTCTGGGAAAGGAACTCACAAACTGTACATTTATACTGCTCAGCTAGTCAGCTCCCAGCTCAGGGAGCAGAATGATTTGTTCCACACTGTTCAGGAGTGTGTGGACCTGTAATTTACCTCACCTCAATGCACTTGGTCTTGTGTCGTTTCTAGGGTTAATATGATGATTTCTTCCCTTGAGGCAGAAAAAATATTTTATCTTGTTTGTTTATTTATTGATTGATTCAATACTGAGTCTGAAGTAATGCAGTTCATCAGAAAGGTGTGCTTATGTCATGAAACTGAGGATTTGCTTTGTATGCCCTGTGTTGTAAGGGCATGAGGGAATGCTGGAAACTGCAAAGCCTGCAGGAGTAGCATTAAAAGACCATGCAGGTGCAGGCAGCCCAGCCTGAAACAATCTCTTCTGTATTTTCTATTAGAATTAGCCATTGAATAAACAGGGACTCAGAATAAAATCCCATGTTTCAGTTTGCAGGACACCAGTCTGTTTCCTACAAAATAAAGACCAAGAATAAACTGACATTTATGCTGTGTGTATACAATTAGAAACTGGGAGTGAAATAGAGAGCTAAGTTGTTTGATATATGTCAACTTTTATTTTCTTTTTTTTCTTCTTGTCCTTATCTTTTTACTATAATTTTAGAGTACATATTACTTACTAAGCTATTTTTAAGGTTAAGCTATAAAAGGATTTATGCCCTGGAAGAGATTTCCAGAATTACTTGACCTTTCAATTAAATTCTCTTAATGAAGCACCATCCCTGTGATATATAAGTATGTCCTGGTTTCAGCTGGGATAAAGTGTCTTCCTAGTAGCTGGTACAGTGCTGTGTTTTGAGTTCAGTATGAGAAGA
>JANZLQ010000008.1:22023334-22038320 GCA_026212715.1 Elanus axillaris
GGGGGGGGGAGTTTCTCTGCATTTGTTGCCCATGAGTCTGACAGCAGCTTCTCCCACAGTATTTCCAGTTTTCTATTGCTTCTACCCCATTCACATTCTATCTCTAATTTCCAGGTGCCAGTTTACTGCAAAGGAGGTTTCTAACTGGTTCCCTTGAAAGAAGAGAGGTTATTCATCTTGGGAGGGCCTATAGAAGGGTGTTTTTAAAATAAAAAAGTATGGATTTGAAGACATGTAAGAGTACGTGTTATTGTTTGTACAGGGTTCAAATTCTACTGGGGAACTTTTTACAGAAGTTGTGGAAAAAAACAACCAGTGAAATAAAGCACTTTAGAACTGTTGTAAGAGAAGTGCATAGTTATTTAAAAAGGCCTTTATGATACTCTGGCTTTTCTAACACAGTTGGACAGTATACAGATAAAGTACCTGTCAGCATATGGTAGTTTTCCCCATTTTCAGGGGTGTGTGCTTTCTGCATATTATTTGTCTACTTTCTTTTCCTCTCTCTTCCACCTAACTTTTCCGTGGTGGTTTAATCTTTTTTTTTTTGTGTGTGTGTGTTTCTGTCACTCTATGAAACTTACATCTCTCTGTTTAATTCTGCCACTGATTCCCCTTTAAGTAACCTATTACAATGCAAATTAACAGCAGACTTGAATTCAAAAGGATACATTGTATGGGATTCATCTGATAAAAGCAGATTTCAGTGTCTCTGCCTGAGATACTTTAAGCTGTATTTACAGCTAATAGACTGAAATAAGCACTTCTACAACATTATTCATTTTATCTTGAGATAACCATTTACAACGGATCAGGCGACTTCCACCCTAAAAAGAAACGATTTCCAGCCTGCGCAAGAGGAACAGTGAGGCCCTGAGCATGCAGCTTAGCTGTCTTAACACTGCAAAAGTGAAAATCAAAAAGTCTGTTCTGTGAAAATGAAGGATGCACTCTGCCTTTGACTGGGTAGTGCAACCACCAAGCATTTCTAAGTTACTAGCTATGTTGTATGTATCAATGTGAAATTTTGTTGACTATTGGAACATAACTCTTTTTTTTCTTTTTAAGAGAATAGCATATTTTGTCATCTGAGTTCACTATACTAATTTCTAAAACAAATAAAATTGTCTTTTATTTTTATTTTCTGTTGTAAAAATTGCCATTGTTCTGTAATGTAAGTGAAGACTGTTTATGGTATTTTACATATGCACTGCTTGAAAAATTTGGAGCTCAATTCAGTTTCCTAAAAATGGTAATCAGATAGAATTTGAGCTCACCTCGTTTAGCATACCACTTATCCTCCACCTGCTAGTCTGGAAGGAAAAAGCTATTTCTTTTCATTGTGTAAGTGGCTATTTTGAACAAAATTCAGCTTATCTAAAGGCAAATATCTATAATAGTATAGATAATTCTCTTTACATTAGAGCTACCTAAAGACAGGTGACAGGATTACACCCTTCCTCTAGATGCAATAAAAATTTCTAATGTGTCTAAATCTGAAATTATTAATTGAAAGATTCCTCATTTAACTACTACTTTAGTTTAGAGTTTCCTGAACTTTTTAAATTACTTGAATTTTTGCTTTGAAGTTTCTTTTGGCAATACTGAGCAGCTAAACTTGTATCCATCCAGGTTCATAAAATAAAGTATTCTTTTCCTCAGGAATTTGATACAGAGATTTTTAAAACATTCATAAGAATTAAATCCTCTACAAAATACAGACACAGAAAATTTGCGATACTTTTTTTTTAAATGTGCCATATGTGAAATTGTCCCTGCTGCAAATATTAATAAAATTATTATAGCATGTGTGCAGTGCCACTACTTCAAACTGAGATAAATTTAAAAGTTTATGTTCTACCTGTAGAAAGGAACAGTAATCTAAAGAACATTAGATACACATCTCTTTTAGGAAGGCAGAGTGAGATCAATGTGGGAGGGAGAGATGGTTTGTATGCAAGCAGAAAAAGTCATATACTTCAATGAACACATGGTACTTGGATATGATAATAATGCAAGACATGTGCAGACCTGATATTTTCAAATCCAGTGCATACAGGTCCCAAATCCAATACAGACATACAATAGAAGTAGAGGGTCTATTAGAACTTGAAGACTAATGTATCCCATCTCCTTTTTCTCAGGTAAAATAAATACTTCTAGATCTCCCTGACTCATTTTTTCTAAACTGTTCCTACACATCTTCAAAACTAATGATTCTACAGCTTTCCTAACTAGCCTCACCTTCTCCTACCTTTGGAGCTAGGAAGATCTGAGGTTTTCATTGTTTTGCTTTGCTTTCATCTAGTCTGAAAGTTTCTTTATACCAACTATGTAGCTTTCTTGTTCCTTTGGTGGTCATAAAGAAGAGTTTACCACTGCCTCTTTGCAGTAAACTTCCACAAACTAGATTTTTTTTATCACTCCTCTATTCTTCTCTTCTCTAGAATGGGGAAATCAAAGAAACAGAAACACCTTGTCTATTTCAACTTTTCTATTAGTAAACTTTTTACAAAGGTTTAATATCCTTGATATTTTTATTCAGAATGTCTTTCAATAAAACATTCACATTAATATATCTCAGGGAAAAAAAAAAATGAGAGAAAAGAAAGAGAGAACCCAACATTTTAAGTACTATTTAGTTATGGTACTACTACTTCCCCCACATGAAAAGAAATCTACAGCCGACCTAAATTCTGACAGATCTTTTGCAAGTACCATGGAAACATATCTTTCAGGAACTATAAAAATAATAACATTTTACCCACAGTATAACACTTGAAATGAGTGGCAAATTGTATCACTATGATTCAAGATGCTAAACATACCTTTCTAACAATTAAATTTTTATTCACAGAATTAAAATCCAACATAATTCTATATGGTGATAGAGGTAAAAGGTCAAGTGTAAGAATCCCACAAATAGGATGATGAACTTTTGCATTTGCAATTTTCTAGCTTTTTCTGGCATCCATTTTTGCTACACTATCCTCAGGAAGATAAAACTCCAGGTCCTGAGGAACTGTAGGTGATGAAAACTTCACGTTAGTCTTCACAAAGGGATAATTTACACCATGCACACTGACTGAGCCTCTCTCAGGGCAAGCATCATAGACAATATCTCACCAGTAGTCCCCTTGAGGGACTTTGTGCTGAGAGCTATGCTTACTCAGCATACTTTTCTCTCAGTGAAAGGGAAAAAAGGCAAACAAACAATAAAACAATTCTTAAAATGCTGGCATAAAAGAGTGTAACTATTTAATAGGGTCAGATGCAACTGTTGAATGAATGGGGGAAAATAGTAAAAACATTGTGCTGTCATATGTCCAGGTATATGACATACTGGAAAGCACTAAAAGGTTGAGAATGAATGCTCGCCCTTGTACCTATCCCTTTCAACCACCACAGGTTTTGCAGTTCTGCAGGAACATACTGTGACACACATCAATAAATAATCTTACTGTAAATAAAAAAAACCCTCTGTGTTTATCTTAGTAGAAACAGAAAATATATTCCATTTTTTTATTAAGTACTATTTCAGGACTTTTAACAGATAGCTCTTCATATTCTATTAACTTTCTATTGTTTCCTACCCCTGTATATTGGAAATACAGTACATATATATGTGGAATTTCATAAAATCTGAGTATCAAGCTAAAATATAAAGTCAGTTAAAGCACACAGATGTGTCTTTAAATCTTTATTAAAATGCACAGATAATATTTTCTTATAGCATAGAAGACATCATGGGAAATATCTCTGTAGACTCTTAGATTTTGTAGCAACCTCTAGCTTAAATGCACAATAAGTATGATTTTAAAATTTTTAGAAATTTAATAAGTTTTTGTTTCTCTAAGAATGACTTAGACTTTATATTCTAAGCTAGTTACATATTATTCATCTGCATGCCTTATTATATTTCTTGGACTTCCTTTTGTTTCAGAAGTCACTTAAGGGTGAATGAATTCATTAGTTCTACAACTAATGTACATAACACAGATTCCTTAATTTAATGAGCTTTCACTTTCATAATACTAGATAATCAGTAAGGAAGTAAATATGACTTTGAGCTATACCATAGTTACCTTAGCTCTGTTGATAATTAAAAGAGCCATTAATTCAGTGATGTTACAAGTACATTATAGTAAAAAATACACCTCACTGCTTTTTACTTCCTAATATTAAACGTTGTATACTTCATGTTTGATCTTATTAGACAGGTAGTGCAACAATCTTTTCCAGTGGCCGTGTAACTGAGTTGACCATACACTTTCACTTAATTTAACCATATGGAAAAGATAGTACTTGTCAAAGATTTTCCTATTCACAGTGGAAACAGTGGGGCAATGTGAGGCAGTGATTAGGGTCCTCAAACAAGAATTTTAAGGAGGACATAATCGCAACAAGTCCTACACAGCAGCAACCCCCCAAAACTGCATACTATTAGAGAACCTCAGAACCTGAATAGTATGATTTTCACTATGTTTACTAGGTTAAAGGGATGGTTGATAGAGCTTTATCAGGGAAACAAGCTGATCTTATTGCTTAAAACCACTTTACTAACAAAATATCATTATTTATAAGCAACTGGTTTTAGCAGTCAGATTTCACTGCATTCCTGTCTAGATTTAACTTAGGTACTGGTTACCTAAACTATAATGTGTTTAATAATATTCCTAAATACTGAGTGGAATCTATGGAGCTGAGTAAAACTATTTCTTGCTTCTACTCCCTCTGAAGTCAGCCAGTGTAGAAAAGAAATTCTCATTGAAATTCAAATAGCCCACACCATAAATGAACGGAAACTAAACTGAATTATTTCTGCAGGTGTTTTAAGTGCACCTTCAGGTTATAAGCCATGAAGAGTAAACATACATATATATATACCACAGTGTGTCCTCTAACTAAAATTCACAGGTCTGCTCTAGCTACATTATTTAAAAAAAACTTTCCCCTGTTACGGTGGCTTTACTGTTTTTGCTAGACTTGTTAATGTTCTCCAATGGAATATCATATCTACTGCAATTTGACAGCATTACTTCTTTAAATGTTGAGCACATGAAAGCTATGTGAGTTTTACAGTTCATAGTACACAATAATTTAGGTTTAGGTGGCAAGCATAGGTAGATTTTATAAGTGCTTTTTTAACTGCAGAAAATTACACCATTTACTATGAAACATTTTAAAAATCAGGCAGTGTCTAAAACCTATCTAGCTTACAGAACTGTAAACCATGATCCACTTAAGTGTCACAGAGAATTATATTTCTTTCTATTCTTCTACTACTAAAAAGTAGCGTAACTAGTGTCAGTAAGCATGTCTAAATCACAAGTCTATTTCTCTCACTGTTATCTTCATGCGGATCTAAAGAAGGATATAACAACTGATGGAAGCAATGTACTGTGATGTTGTAGGAAGCAGATCTGAAGAAAGATCAAGTAAAAAGATACCATTTTTCCCTAAAATTAGATTAAGCATGTGCTTATTCAGAATGTAGAAAATAATGCCTAGTTTGACTCTTCTATGGCTCTTATAAGTCTCTTGGCAGTGCGAGAAAAAAAATAATTATTCTATTCACATATTTTTTGGGTAGGTACAACTATCACATTTTTTCCAATAGAATATTTTGGAAGTCGTGCAATGCCAGCCTTCTTTTTAGTTTTATGTTGGAATTTTTGAGACAGGTGTTTCATATCATCCCTGTCCCAAATGATCAGTTTTCATATCATTTCATATCAAAGAACTTTTGGTTTGCATTTCTCTTTGCATGTGATTAAAAAAGAGTATATGACTATACAGAAATAGTAATGGTCACGTTTGCAAGCAGGGGTGTGCATGCTATCTTTTTGTTTATTTCCTTCTTTTGTTCTTTTTAAACTTCAGATATATTAACACTAAAAGTAGTGAGAAAATTAGGATACTGTACTGCAAATAAATCAATACCAATATCAAGAATACTATTTTTTTTTGTTTATGTCAGAACACAAGATAATATTTTGGAAAAAAGAAAAAGATCCATCATGCCAAAACATCCAATAACCCAATGTTAAGGAAATATCATAAATTGAAACATTTCCTAATTGAATTCTTAGTCCAATAAAGCAGGGTTTTAAATTACATGTTCTGTATTTAAAGAGAATAGCATTACTAGTCTTTGAAATATTTGTTGATCCTTGTTCTTGCTTTACTTTATTTTTTTCCCTTTTCAATAAACCTGCAAAAAACTCCTTATGAAAAAAATTATTTTCATCTTTTGGTTAGTGCTGGGGAGTTTTGGCATTAATTCTTCTTAACACAGAGACTCAAGTATTTTTGTCTGGCTTCTGTAATTTTAAAATGGAAATGTGTAGCCTTTCATCTGTATGGGTATTATTTCATTTGTTGTTTTTCTATTAATATCCTGCTGATAATAATTTTGGACTTCAATTCCTGGCCGTGGCTCTTGTCAAATTTTCACTTTTGGAGGGGAGTTGATTGCATTTCTTTGTAACCGTGTCTTTTGGCTGCTTGCAAAACTTCATTTTCTCCCTCTGCCTTATTCCGTTGCACATGTTTTTACGTGTGAAGTTTACACTTTTATGAAAATTACATGCAAGATATCTTGCCCATTAAGAATCTGTAGATTTCAAGTTATTTGTGCACTTTCTGCATCCAGTTAATTTGATTACCTCCTTTGCTCTTTAGGCCACACCTGGGCTACCTCAACAGTCATCATTACCTTGTGATTAACTGTATTTAAACCAACATGGATTAAAAGAATAATTCAATCTTCTTTTCCAGACTGTCTTGAATTCTGCTTTCCATTTAGTCAGCTATTTGGATTGTGGTTATTAATTAAAGGAGCAGAGTCAGAAAGTTATACAAGGGTTCTTTTTTTAGTCTGATTTAAAAAAATTTTTTGTTATTAATTCCAACATTTTGCAACTGCATTAGTCTTTTGGAAAGACTGTGTATATTATACACAATTTCTCACCTCTGTACATATTTTTATTTTACTTTTTCTCCTAGTGTGTCATTATCCAAAAGCCTTCAGGTGTGGGAAAATAAAAATTTCTATTTCTCTATATTCTATAGAGCTGAAATTTTCAGAGAAGTCTTAGATCCCTAGTTATCCTTAAATTCCTTCTATGAAAAGCTTATACTGCTAGACATATACTGCTAAGAATGAACCATTTGCAAGTGAGGTTGGTTGTCCTCTCAAATGGTGGAAGACATGTCCTGGAGGGCAGGCCCAATGTATGCAGGGCATGCACTAGTAGCTTGGTCTCTCTCTTGTGACACACTGATACATGTTTGCAATCTTACATACAGAAAAATTCCTTATCTTGTACTCAGCAGGAAAAAGGAAAACAATTTTATGGCCTAAATGCACTGTTTTCCTTAGTGTTACTCTGTTTATTCCAGCTCTTACTTTTATGTTAAAATTCTGCCTGCAAAGATCTAAATCTTTCAGTTCCTGAGTTGAATTGAAAACATTCTATCAGCTATTTAAACTTATGATGAAATAAATGTGTGAAACCAGCACCAGACTAGAAAACAGAGAAGCTGCCTGGGAGAAGAAAGATGTCAAAATACAAATAAAGATTATTCTTAAGCAGATCACCTTCTGATGGGCATTAGAGGAAATTACAAGCAATGAGTTTATATGCATGCACCCAATATTTTCCAAGTTCACAGCGCTTCTTTGAAGTGTAGGAAGGAAATTAAATAGATGTCTCATCAGTGAAATCTGAGCTACATTCAAATATTGGATACACACTAAACTGTACAGAGAGGTTGGAGAATAATAATAAAGATTACACAAAGGTAATTGTATTTAAGAAATATTGTTATCTGTACAGAGAAAAAATAATAAATATATGAGACTTAAAGGGGTAATGAGCACTGAAACACTGCAGATGAGAGGGCAGGAAGGCAGTCTATCAAGGGAGATTAAAGAGCAAAGAATAAAGGCTTTCAGCAGCAGAAGGTGGGTCATCCTGCCCTCTTGGAGCACATATGTAAATAAGTACCTATTAAATTAAAACATCTGAACCTACATGAGAAGCAGGAGGTGAAAGCTGGGCTTCTGAAAGAGCAATGGCTTTCTGTGTGGCTTTATATTCACACTACTCTCAATAAAAATGAAATGTTGCATGTAACATGAAAAAGAGCAAAGCTTAAATTTACAGATGGAGTTCCCATCATTGGATCCCATCAGGCTATAAAGTCCGTTTACTAAAGATATAGATGCGATCATCAAAAGAAAGGTATAAAAGGCTTAACTGCAATCTTTTACATACATGAAAGAAAAAAAAAAACAAAACATAAAAGGATAGACCTGGATAACAAAGTGAGTAAGATCAATATGTAACTGATGTGTGAATCTTTCTATTGCCTTTGCAAGCATGGAATAAGATATAAGGCTGATGTAAATACATATTCAACACAAAAGGTGAAAATCTCATTTTAACTTTTTGAGTAAAGAAGATCTACTAATGTCTGTTTATCTCATATGTAGTAAATTGGGATTTATTGGAAAACAAAGAAATGACCAGCATACTGGTTATTAGGAAGATTAGTAAAATCTGTATGACTTTAAAAAGCTCTGAAAATCAGGCAATAGACAAACTGCAGATTTGGAATTCAGAAAAGTATTGAAACAGTACCCACCACCTTTTCAGGGAAAGATTTGAGCAAAATGAGAGGCTGGATCCAGATGACCTGTGAAGGCACTTTGGAAAGCATTTCAGTACAGAAATCTTTGTAGAATCAAAGCCAAGAAAGAGACTGGGTTATAAAACTTTTATAAAAGATTCATTTGAAATACTGTAGGAGCAATTGCTAGCTCTAGGGAAGCAACTTTAAAAGAAAGTTAAAAGCACGGATCTATTTCTTTTTATTCTATATAAAAAAACAATGCATTACTGAAGTTATTCCATGAGGAATACAGAGCAGTCTCTCTAATGGAAAAGTTAGACTAAGGTTTTATAATCCAGTAAAGACTATAAACTCCCCACGCCCTCTTCTGTATAGAAGTGAGAAAGAATGAATATTCATCTACCTTTTAAAAATTTATAACTTAAGATAACTTAAGAGTTACATTGACCCCACAACTTATTTAATGCCTTCATTATGGGGAAAAATATTTTACTGAACACCTGGAATATTGCTCCACTGGGTAGCTGTTCTACAGCTCCCAAAATCTTCTTATACTCTTTGGAGGAGAGTCTGTGAACCTCACCTGTCTTCCTGTTTCCTGAGTTTTGTGATACTACTCTAGATATCCAACACATACAAAAGCTTGTTTGTATGAGTCTCTCCCTTTAGCTGAGGGAGAAACTGTCCTTAGACTTGATAGAGGCTGAAAAAAAAAAGGGGAGGGGGAGGGTTGTGTTACCATTCCCCCCCCCAGAAAAAGCATCATTGTACCTGTCTGATTTACTGAGAGAAGGATAAATATACATTGAAGTTTCCTGATCTTATAAGGCAGGTTTTACTTAAACAATAAAATTATGTGTGGCAGTAGAGTGAAATTGTAGTTAAAACCCCAAAACACAGTGAAAAGTCTGCATAAGCTGTGAAAGAAACCAGATATTTCTTTTCTTCGAATGCATTCGAGCTTACTAAAAATTAATATAAGCCATCTTTCTCTGAACATCTTAACTCTTTCTTCATGCACTTGAATTGAGTTCCTGTGTTTAGACAGAAATTTGCTTTGCTCAAATCCCAGGGAAGAATTTGTATTTAGTAAATCATACTCTTTGTTATGTTCTGGGTCCACCCTTGAATCCTCATTTTAAACTGAACTGGTCTAGGTAGTGTGACTACCTTAGGAAAACTGGTCATGAATTCACTAATAGGCCTGAAACAGAAACTGGCTAAAATCTGGGAAAGACCATGAAATGAGTTCCTCCTGGCTTTCAGGACAAATAGGTATTTCAGACAGATGATCTGGACTGCACAGTGTATTGTGAAGTCAGATAGCAAACTATACCACAAGATGGACTATCAATCAAGGGTACTAGCTCATCATCTCTACCAGCATGCAGGCAAGTATTTATAAACAAACCACAAACTGCTAAGCTTGCAGCTGGAAGCATATTGGGACTCTGATCTTTAACCTGAGTGGATTATACCATTCAGTGTTATAGACTGTGTCTGATAAGCAATGTATATGCTGTTAACTTTCCCTAACTCAAAGTAGGCAGCCAGTCTTGGGTATGTGCTCGACACAAATGCTCAGGGTAATTGCACTATACAGTTCCAGGTTCTAGACAGTTGGACTAACGCATCAATATCCAAATTTCTTTGTTGTCAGAAACAGATGGAAGGAGTGTACAGAATACCGAACACTTTCAGTGGTCATCACTGAACTAACCAGGTTGCTGCACTCATGATTTAATATGTCCTCAAAAATATCTTTTCTAAGGATACTTTTAATTTAGTATCCAAACATATTTGTCTTCCTAAAAGAACAAAGTGTACAACAGCTATTAAACAATAATCAGTTTTCTGATTAGTTTGAGCAATATTAATCAGTTTACCATTTCATTATTGCTTTAAGAGACACTGACCATTACACCCTCTTCAACTCCCCACTGTTACCTCCTCAGAGCAGAACCATGTAACTGCCTGGGGAAGGGGATGAAGACATTTCCAGTGAGGGAGATTTTGATGAGGACAGTACAAGCACTTCCCAAGCAGTTGCTGCATTGACATTTTTCCATTGGTAATGGAAATTTCTGTTCTCAACTGAATTGATCAATACCTTATGTCAAAGCACACTGATTGCAGAGAGAAAATGTACTGATAGTTTTAACTGTCTTGTTGAAATTAAATAGTGCTTGCATTTACAAGGCAAAGTTATCAATTTAATGTATATTCAATTTACATGAACATTCACCACCATTTGGTAAAGAACAGGGTTCTGGATTATGGAATGTTGGATGACAACTGTACAGGAAATGTTTCTTCCTTTTTGTCTGGTTTACTAAATAGGAAAAGAAATACAAGGGTCAGAATTCAGACCTTACAGGATGGTTATTCAAACAATGAAAAATATTTTTCATGTGACAACTTAGTTGTCAGCCACTAGGAAGATCTCTTTTCTGGGGAGCCAGCGAATGCAAAAAATGGCATACATAAACTCCTGCGTATCTATGTCCAGGGGAATGTATTTCGCATTTTCATTCTTTCTTACCTCACTGCAGGTGAATTCCAGAGGATGCTAAACTACTGCAATGAAGCCTGAGAACATTTGTCCTGAAGAATCATAAAAAATAATGGAAGCATGATAAGCTGCGTGGAGGCATCATTTGTTTAAACATCTCTAGAAAATATGCAATCTAGAAAATATGCAATCATAGAGATGCTTATAGTGACACAACTCAGGACGTGTAAACAGCTAAGAGTAAATAGGCACAGTCATTTTTTTTCTACCTGTAAAATTGGATTCAGATCTGGCTAGGGTTACAAATAAATTTCACATAAATGAATTTCAGAGGGCATTTATAGAGAAAAACGCCATGGAGAGGTGCCCAGGACTGTTTTGCATAGTTCAGCACAAAATAGATACTGATGAAGGACAAAGGGACATCTGGTGGTTTTATAGATACATACATTAATCTTAATACTCTGCATAGCTGTCAAAGAAAATCTAAGCTACACAGAACTCTGTCTTCCCAGACACAATTGTAACTGCCCATTTGAATAAAATATGCAAAGATTCATATCATTGATCACATAAAAATCAGATACTGAATAAATGACTTTTTAATCAAATTCCATGTGTGTGTGTATTTCCTGAAGAAAACAGCCAGTCACAGCTGCCTTATCCAAAGTAAATAAAGGAGTTAGCTGTGTTAATGCTTCACCCCTTGCCTCAATATGGACTACAGAAGAAAGTTTTCTTCACTAAAATTTCTTGAATGTCATTTGTAAAAAATATATTCTTCATCCGTATTGAGAAAAAAAACATGTTTTAATTGTATATTAGATTCAGTTTAATAACATTAACAGGGCAGTTACAGGATATCTACATTCCCTTTGCTCAGCTTCAGAAAAAATAATATAAATGTTTGCTGCTGAACTCTAGCTGCTGGGTTCTTTCATGTTTTAAAGTATGTTCTCTCTTCTGTACCCTAGATTGCTTGTAAGCAACAGCTGAACAGATATTCTTTGCAGTTTCTCAATACTACCACTATTTAATTCATTGATTTTTATGTCTCTAGTCTCTTGACTAAAAAAAAAATCTACTGCTCATATAAGGAATAGGATTTTTTTTTTCTGTCAGATAAAACCAGGCATCATTGTCTCCAGATAGCTTCAAAATGGAACATTTCTTTGCAAGCATTAATATGCCCATTTCAGCATTGCAGCGTATTTTCTTCTGCAGAAAATATAAATTGCTTATAGATTGAATATTTCTGCCACTGGTATTGGTGAAATCCAGCATAAAACAAATTCTTCTCTTTCTTCTCCCTCTTGTGAACCTTCATCTCATTAATGAATAGCAATGAAGAACTTCAGTTAAATGTAACAGTGGAGTGGTGTCAGCTATTAATACTCATCAGCAGTGATTTCACAATGGTAAGTATTGTCATTACAACATGATTTTGTGTTGTTAGGTCACAGGATAGGCTGCAGAAAATCTTTAAAAAGTCAAATGAATAAGACTATACAAAAGTGATTTCTTTATTTCTTTTTAGCTACTTAACACAGCAAAATAATTTCTAACACAGATTTTAAAATATGAGCTTTAGGGAAAGATGATGAATGAAAGCACTAGACAATGGGAAGGAAATAATTGAAATAATCCTACAGTATTGTTGCAATAGTTATATGCGCTGTGTTAATTGACTCCCTTGAACAATAAGCTTTAAATGACATTCACATGTATTAATTTATGCAAATTATTAATTAAATGCTCTCTCCAGGGTCCTAAAATTCAACTTATTGTTTTCAAGTTTCCTTTGATCTGAGTAAACACTAGTTCTGACTTTTCTTAGCCCTCATTATTTCTCCCTCAAAACCTTAATGAGGTACACTGTGAATGGGGACTTTCCAAATCAGGTATCTAGCCCATGATCAAACCCATTTGCTTGCTCTACCAGACACTTGTGCAATACTACCAAATAACTTAATTATATCCTTTCACAAGTGCCCCACTATCCCTCTCACAGCTCCTCAAGTTTATAAGCTTACTTAAGGAACACAGTAAAGCTGAAAGAAGATGAAGGCTTCACAGAAAAATCATTATTTATAATGGTCTAAAAGAAATAAGCATACATATTAAATAAGGGATATCCAAATGTCATTCTCATCCTAATCTTTTGTCAGTGTTTCTTCTGATTTTCATGTGTCCTTCTCCTGAACCCATCATAACATTCATTGTTACTGCAGAGAAAGGGCTGCTCTAAGCCATTCTGGTGCATTTCCAGTATCTACTCTTCTTTCTTATTTGACTTTTCTTGGTCAGCCACAAATCCTATTTCAAGTTCGCATTCTCCTGAGAAGATTCTTTGACCTGTCAAACCTGGTTCCCCCAGGTGGTACCAAGCTCTTTGTCTATTTGTTCCTCATTTTGAATAGAAGGTCAATAGTATTTAACAAGCCTCTACTTTTACACTTTGACTAGTGATACAGTTTCACACAGTTAGTTGATGGCTTGTTTCTGTAAAGACAGGCCCCCTGATCACCTCCACTACCCTTTTACTCTGTTCCCATGCTGCTGTACTAGCACAGACAGTTATTTTGTCACCCAGTGAACTGAGTCTGGGATCAGATCCAGCTGATGAAAAACAAAACATACCCCTCCTCCAAAGCCATGGCATGAACTATGTCCTTCAACAGAGTCTACAAATGCTGTCAGCCTAAAACAGTAAGGGTCTAGTGAGGAAATGCAAGAAAATAGAACTCTGGTTTTTTTGTTTGTTTTCTGATGATGTGGGCTTAAATACTTGTCAAATTATAGTTTAACCATTCTGCATTTTAGGTTATTATGGAGGTTGCTAAACTAAGAAAAATGTTGGCATAAAGGGCTGTAAAATCAAATGATCTTCAGGAACAAAAGAGGGGTTATGGATTTATATTAATATCCAGATATAGAAATACTCTAATCTATGAGATTATTTTGTGTATTTTTGTGACTGAGAACGGTTATTTTAACAAAAAGCACAATTTCTATGGGAAATAAATCCCCAGTAGCCTAAAAGTAATCAATTAATATAAAAAAAATTAATTGCAATTATTTGAAGTCTTGTTAAATAAATTTTTTAAGGTTATTGAATTTGATTTGCACCAACACTCTTTTTTTTTCCTGAAAGAGAAGTGTGCATTAAGATTCTAGTTAGTGTTGTGCTTCTCTGAGTTTCAGAAGCACCAACGGAAATAACAAGACACACAGGAAGACAGATTTTTTTTTTTTAATAGAAGAATCTTCCAAATGATACATATTAAGAGGAGAATCATTTGGTATTTTGTTTAACCCACAGGACCACTGTCAATTATCACAGAGTAGCAAACTGAATATTCACCCATATTCAATTAGTTCATAGCAGAAGAAAGATAAGAAAATCAATGATTCTTCAAAATGGAAGTAAATGGACTCCCAGAGCAAGTAATATACAATCAAATCAGAGCAGATACTTATTTTACACTGATAATCTTTTGCCCCTAAGCAAAGGGATAAAAAAATAAAATCCCTAAATTGCCACAAAAAAAAAAAAAGTTGTACTCCATATTAATTTTGTTCTTCGTTAAAGAAACTGTATACTTTTTTGAGATAAAGAAATACCAAGGACATGAAAAATACTTAGAAGTTACAAAACTGTGATGTTTTGAAATCTTCATTTGTGGTAATGCATGTAATATAGATATGAGTTACTAGAAGAAAGGAATTTCAGCTCCAGGACAATATAAAATATCAGTCAACCTCCTCCCTAATTACAGAAACTCTCGTTTGGATGGTGAAGTACTTCCAAGCAGTGGTTCTGATAACTCTGTA
>JANZLQ010000008.1:22038360-22056734 GCA_026212715.1 Elanus axillaris
AAAGTCCATTTCACAGAGACAGATGTCAAGAATTCAGTGATGTGAAAGGAGAAGATTTTTTTAAAGTATTCACAAAATTCAAAGATCAGGTTGAAAATATATGTGTGAATGTCCAATGTATAATTGCAACATTTTTTAATATGTGGGTAGGAGACATTTGCTTTTATGGAACCAGCTACATGCATCAGAATATTTAGGAACCTAGAAGTTTGATTACTTTGGATGAAAATAATTTAGAAATAAATTATGCTAAATAAAATAATAACATCAAAACCCACTCCTTATGTAAGTTATTAATTAGAAATAAATAAAAGTTGACAGCTAGAAAATCAGTCCATATTGTTCAAAACCACCTTCAGAAAGTTGTTTCTAGGTCATTTAATGCCAAGGTCATTACAGTTAGGAAAATGGCTCTAAATAGAGTTATAGCAATGACTACCTGTATAAGTCAAACAAATAATGATAGTGAGAAATTGAAATTAATATCCTGTACCCCATAACTAGCACTTCATTAATCATTAATCATTAATATTGTTTTAAATAGAGAGACAAATAAGTCTGTCAAGACATCAGTTCATTTACTTCTTTTTACTCCTGCTGCAGTTTCTTCTGCCCTTTTCCTTCTTGACTCCACTTATTAGCTTTCAACACCGAAGCTTACTCACTGTGCCATTAGTACTAAATAACACCTATGAACATCAGGCAATTCAAGGATGCAGACTGACTAAGGCTAACAGGAATTGACAAATGACACATTGCCTATCTAAGCAGAAACTACTGCCACAAAAATAGCCTTAAAATAAAAGGTAACTATTGGCTTTTTAAATTCCTTGTGCAGCAGATTCATTTGAGGTGGAGAATTAAACCACGATCAGTACATAACACTAGAGCAAGAGTATTCTTACTTAAAGAGGATAATTGGTCCCTTATTCTGATTTTATGGCTCTGGTTACTAACAGGAAAGCAAGAAGAGGTTTTTACCAAATAGAACTACAAGTCCCTTAAGAACGCTTGCCAGTTCTTCTACAGTTGCTGTCATGATTGCTAACTAATCTCAACTCTACCACTCAGGGTAGGCACAGCTGCAATCTGAATAGGATAGCAGGGGCTGGGGAAAAATAGGTGTGCTGCCACATGGCCTCAACTTCATCATATAAAGGGGAAACATGCATCACCATCTGGTTCTAATGATGGGGCCAAAAAATGCATTTTGCTTCTTCAGCAAACCTCTCTCTGTTTCTCTTGATTTGTTATTGACCTTGGACAAGTTACTTTAATGTCTTTGTAACTCCACTTCCTTGTCAGTGGAAGAGGGATGATAACACCTACAGTATGCTCTGATATTGTGAGGTTTACTTAATATAAGTGAAGCACAAATGTATTTATCAGCAGTTATATGCCTTCATCATCATGAAGTGAGAGATCTGTTCAATACTGAAGTTAAATTTGAAGCTTACATTACTCTGCACATGCTAAAAATACTGGCAGAGCTAAGGTACAGGCATGTGATGATGTATAATGCCCTTGCCATCTCAGAAGGCTGCTGTGATCAATACAGATTGAAGGTTGCATGTATTGCAAACTTGGCTGGGTTACAAGATTTATTCTACATTTACTTGATAGGCACCTGAGATGAAAACCACTACAGAATAATACCACCCAGGTATTACATCAAGTACTGAGTATCTGTATCTTAGCATCCTGAATCTGAAAAATAGCTTCTACAAAGATATTGAGAAGAATTTTTTTTGTTCTTTTCCATAAATTCCAAAGTTCAGCTCCTCACCTGATGTAAATGAGTTATATTTTACTTTTAACCTCAAGAAAGCATAAAATGTATGAAAGGTGTCAGCTGCTGACATAAGCATCAACAAACTCCGGGGTTATTACCCTTGAGATTCAAAATGCATGAAAATCTGGAAAGATTTGGGTGCAAATGAAGTTTGAATCTATCTCTAATGTGAAGATCAAAGTCTCTATTGCACAATCACTGTAAAAAGCTAGAGAAACATTCTTTGCTTTTCTGATGGTATAGTATACTGATTTTGCAATGGTATTAGGGACAAATAAAATAATATTTCCTCTGTGAAGATAGAAAAAGACTGGCATGCTCAAGATTAAACAACACTTACCCACCTTTGCTTTTCATAGATACTCTTAACAGAGATTATAAGTCATAGCAGAATCCTACATTTGACAACTAAAACCTTTTGGATACCGATCATGTGTAGTATATCAGTGAGATAAAAATGGGATACATCTAGCTGTCATCCCTAAATATCTTTGTAATGTTGAACCTTTCAGCAGAAATTCTGCTGTTCTATTTTGAGATACACTGGGGAAAAAAACTTTCAGCAAGTAATGAGGCTCAGTACAACAGGTTTTAATACTGTATCTTTTAACATTATTACTGCAAGCAACACACAGTTGTAGAATAAAATTTTTCAGCACTAAGGGCATATCAGACTATCCTTGCTACTGTGGGAATGGTGGTACGGAGCTTTAGCTAGTCTTCTGTTTTCTTTTTTGCCTCTTCCAGTTTTTTACTCTGTTTAAAAACTTCCCTTAATCCTAGGGTCTATGAGTAAATAGTACTGTCCTCCTACAGGGAGCACTTGCCAAAAGTTCATCAGCTTCTTTCCTCTCTGTGCAATGGGACTAGGGACAATTCAGCTTTCAGAGTTGTGTCTTACATCTTTTTACTGTTTTGTTGTTGCTGTTGTAGGAACAAAATCTCACTTCACATATAAACAAGTTTCTGTGCAAAATCACCTTTACCTATTTGTCAATGCAGTGTATTGATATAATAGAAGATTTCCTACAGATGATATTTTAATGAGCAGTGAAAACTAAGGGAGACGACTTAATGAGAAAAGAGAGAAAAAAAATAATGTCTTCAATAGCATTAACTTGTTTCTGTCCCTTCATACTTTTACATGTAATATAAGATTCTTTTGTTCAACTTCTCTTTAGGTCAACACGTTGCATCTGTGAGCCCACAGTACAAATTACGTTGTGCCAGGCTTTATATTTTGCACAAGCATTGGACTTTTAGAGGAACTAACTGTTTAACTACATTCAGCTATTAATGCCCCTGAAGACAGGAATACTTGAGACTCTATAAATTTATGTCAAGATATATTGGTTAAATTCCCTTGTTTACCTTTATACCACAGTAAATTAACATGCATATGTCTGAAGCTCTAGCTGGTAACCTCTTCAAGTTAATAAAGCTTGACATTTTAATAGGATAAACAAATGTTTTATTTGTACAGTGTAGAGTATTTTACCAATGATCAGATGTGAGTTTGTTAGATGTTTGCTCTTTATATACTGGAGGTAGAACTCATGTTTTCTAGATGACCTATTATTCTGCTGATTCATTGAATGTGTGTTATAATGTAAAGGTCAGGGCTATCCATTAAACTTATCAGCATGGTGCAAGATACTTTAAATCAAAAATGTTCCTGCATAAGCTTCGTTAATTCTATGGCATGAATGCTAAAACAATAGGGGAAAAAGTTAATCCTCCAAGCTGAAGGATTACGCCCATGACTTTTAGGACTACAGACCTTCAATAGAGTGGAGTCAGAGATATTGTACAAAGAAAGTAGGTAGGTACATTTTTAATGGAACTTATATTTTATTTCCCACCAAATAATATTATTACAAAAATTAATTTAAGAGTTCGTTCCAGGAATGTGGGGTATAATCCCAGTATTTTATTGGGAGACATAGTGGATCAGAGTAACACAATTCAGACCTGATTCAGATTTCAGTTCAGTTTTGTGAGGTGATTTAACGAAGACATTTAGGCTCATCTAATAGAGCAATCATATACTGATCATCCAAACCTAATACTAGTAAATTCATAGACAATAATGGATTGGTCATGTATTACTGTGAATGTCTCAAGGATGCTATGTTTTTATTTCTTATAAACGGCAAAGTACATCTAAATAGACATTATGACCAATAATATTCTAGGGTATACAACAGTATGTAGCAGCTACATAGAAGAGAAGACTAGATATCAGCTTTGTTTATACTATTATATTAATCTGTTTTATAATATTGCTATTTATTGTGATGCTCTTAAATGTCTAAATTAATCTTAAAAGTGTGAAGAGGCTCCTATGACTTTTTTTTTCATGGAGATTTCAGAAAATGTAGGTGGAGCAGCATGCAAGAGACAAAAATATATTGACAATTGCAAGTCCTCTGGTAACATTTATTTGTGGGTGACCTTTAAAAAATATCTTCTGCCTCCAGGCACACACATGCTATTTACACTAATCCTCTTAAGTTTCCCATACAGTTCCAGTATGCTGCTGCTTACCCCAACATCATCTTCTGTCTTTGGACCTCATTTCTCTGTTTCAGATTTTTTTTTTACTTCCCACAGCAGCTGCTAATGGAGCAATCTTTTCCTGTAAAGTTTAGTAGGAGTGTGCAGCTGATTTCAGAAGGCTCAAGATTGGCTTTATGGAGTACAGCCTGAGAATTAAAGGCATCCCAAAGTGGTTTTGCAAATGACTTGCTTGGAGGTAGAGTGCAGACTATGAAGGGGCTAGAAAATCCTATCAAAAGTGATTAAGAGACTAAAAGAACTTTTAAACAGGAATAGATCTTTTTTGCTACTGTTATATCTACTGTCCTATGTTAATGTTATCAATAAATGCTTTTCTAATAATAAGAAAACAACTTATTCAAAGTTGTCTCTTAAACAAGAAAAAGGATATATTTTTCATTGACTCTACTTTTATTTCCATGGACTGTGGTTTTTCCCCATTTTGATTGCTTGTACAAAGCCTAAATCATATTAGAGTTAATTGGAAATACACGCCCACATAAATACTGTTAAAAAAATCTTACAAGAAATACAAACTTACTCTCAAAAATATTGTAGACAGAAAACAGATGATGGTCATTTAATTACTAGCTAATAGGAAAATATGGTTTTTTTGGAATAATTAAGAAATAATGTAACTTTTTTGAGGGAAAAATTATGAACTTGCAATTCCTATTGCATGCTGTATCAAGCCTCTTAACCATGTAAATTCATGGATTATTTGTATATTTGATATTGTAAAATATATTAATAACTCACTTATTTGTCATGGTGGGTAGAAATCTAAAAATATGTGACTTAAGAACAAGGTTCTTAAGACACCTAAATTAACTCTTATCATTGCAAAGTGGTGACAATGTTTTTCTAAATAACCAGCTGAAGAGTATAATGAACAGTCTGCAATCCGTGGATATATCACACTAGAGCATAATAGGGTTTAAAAGAAAAGATCTGGAGAAGAAAAGCAAATAGGGGTGTATTTCAGAAAAAAAATCTTGAAAAAAAAATCTGAAATAAAAATCTTAGTTGCATTTTATTTCCTGAGATTCTATACACATCTAAATCATACTACTAATTTATACCTTATTCCACTTTGACATGGTAAAACAGTTAATTATATAACTCTTAATTATGACATTTTCAACTGCAAATCAGTAGGAGACTCAGGCTTGTAGACTTTGGGCAGGAATTTTTTCAAACCATAAATTCTCCTTTCTATAGGGTAAAAGCAGTTTCAAATTCAATGTGCTTTCCTTGGTTTTGGTATTTTGATCTGTGAATTACTCATTTAAGACAGTCTGAGCTAGATCTTGCAAAAGTTAGAAGTACCTAAGAGTGAGATGCTGCAGTTTAGGCACTATCAGCTGGTGATAGGATGAGAGGTAATGGCCTCAAGTTGCTGCAAGGGAGGTTTAGGTTGGATATTAGGAAAAATTTCTTTACTGAGACAATTGTCAGGTATTGGAATAGGCTGACCAGGGAAGTGGCTGAGTCACTATCCCTGGAAGTATTCAAAAAGTGTGTAGACAAGGCACTCCAAGACATAGTCTAGTGGGCACGGACGATGGTTGGACTTGATGAGCTTGAAGGTCTTTTCCAACCCAAATGATTCTAAGATTCTAAGCCCCAGTTAGGAGTAGAAAAACTTGATTAATGTGTCTAAGCTCCTGAAACTGTGCAGTGGAAATGCTGAGTACCTCAGAAGGGCATCTCAATATGTAGGCACCAACTAAAGTCACATTCAGTGTACAACAACATAGTACTAGCCACTAGGAAGTGATAAGGACAGGGTCCAATCTTAAATATCAACCTTCTATTACATTAATGAGACACCTATTTATTCATAATACCTTAAAATCATGAAGAGTTGCCTATGTTTTTCAAATATATAGAGAAACAAAAGTAATTAATTTATTTTCAAATAGAGACAGATGTATAAATGTGACTGAATAAAAGTCTAAAATACTACCTAAAAGAAAAGTACAAGTTATTTCACTTCTTTAATAGGTCAGGATACAATCATCTGTGTCCTACCAGTTACAGAGTGGCGGCTGTAGTGAAGCCTTGTTCCTACAGATTTCTGCCTTTTCACTGATGGATTAATTTCATTGTAATAAACCAAATTTTCAGTAAATTTGTATTCAGTACAGTAAATTTCAGAATTTTACTATGGCTTTTTTCTGCAGAGAAATGTGACAGCTTTGTGAAGGCTGTTGTGTGACAGCTTGAAAATTATTAGACTTCAATCCCAGCCCAAGTCATCCACTTATTTCTGTTAAACTAGCAGGAACTTACTCATTAAGATTTCTACCCCTCTGTTAAACCTGCATTAAATCACTCAGAGGGTTCAAAAAGATCTTAGAAGTGAACTCACAGACAGAAATACACATGGAATAATCCCCTTTGCCATTAATAAAAACCTAAGTGATACGTAGGTACTTAAGCTACCACCAAGAATTGTCTCCCACATGGCGTAGGTGAACATCACTAGGGTATTCGACTGAAGTTTTCCACAGTGGGCAAATTATATCACCAAAGGGCTAGTCACACTTCTCTGTGTGAAATAGTCTCAACTCATGAAGAGTTGAAGAATACCCTGGAAACTGGTATATGTCCTATTGCATTCTCATTCTTTCCCAGTGAACAGTGGATGCTTGGGTTGTGTCAATGGCCTGCAACTGAGAGCATAGCTATTCAAATCTAAGGGTTTAAATGTCATCAGATGTAAAAGAGTAAAGATTCCTGAGAATGAGTACAAGGTGTCATGTGTCTAACAACTTGTAATAAGATGATGAAGGCAATGAAGCTTCAGCAAATCTACAAGGATGCTAATGTTCATGCTCTGAAAGTTCTATCCCCATGTTAGAGGGACTTGGAAAGTAGAGGGTATGGGGAAGAGAAAGGAAAAGCTTGCAAGAAATACAAGACATGTAACTGAGGTTTTATTTTGGGAAGGTGGGAGAACCAGGAATCAAGGTGGAAAGCATGATACTTGAAGGTAGGAGGGTGTAAGTCAGGACACATGAAAACAAAGGAATGTGGGTCCTCAGAGGTTCAGCCACTTATGGTTTAAAAGTTCACCCTCCTAAATTCATTCTCTTGTGCTTAGTGAACTGAACTTTCATGAGTGTTTTTCCCAGTTGCAAGGGCCTCCCTTTTTAACCTGTGAAGCTTTGTGAAGCTTGAAAGAACAAACTTAGAACCCTCACATGTCTGTCCAATTTGGTTGATATGAAATATAGTTTAAAAAACCCCACGTTTTTGATCAAATAAACCATGTTTCTCTGTCAAAACAGGATGAACAAAATGCCAAAAAAGTCCAGAGTTCCCTTCATTTTAGCAGATGTTCCAGTTGTAAAGATATTTAGCTAAACACACTTCTCAGCATCCTTTCTATCCTCATAAATCTTGAATTCTTTCCTACATAGTGACATAGCTTCAACAGGAGAAATGAAGAGTGCTCCAAAAGACATGAATAACTTATAGCCTGATGGTTATGGCACTTAAAAGTAAGTGATAGTTTGTAGAGTCAGATCCTGTCAGTGTGTATTAGTCATGCTCTAAGAACACCCTTCTGACTAAGTCTTTGCCTTTGTCAAAGATGCCTGGGTTCAATGCCCTTTCCAGATGAAAGGAATTAAAATCTTTAACTTTTGCTATGCTAGAAATGTTTTTACCGGGAAACTATGACTCAGGCTGGATGTAAAGTTGTGGAATTTTAGTTACTTAATTTTGGCAGACTAGAAATAAGACCCCCAAAAATGAAAAAAAAAAAAAAAGACGCACAAGGAGGGGACATAAAGTTTCTAACCTGTTGGTTATGGAAGTCAGTAAAGAGGCATGATCGTGAACTAGGTTAGGCTAAGGGAAAAAAGGCACTTAAATGTCCCACTTCTAAATGATTAGCTTCTGACATATTTTTCCTTAGATTGTGGCTTTTTTAAGAAAGCAAGACTTAAACTGTCTTTGCCCCATCATGTTTTCTTTCCTCAACTCCCAATCAATAACTTTGAAACTGAGCAGTTTCAATCAAATGTTGCAAAGGATGAAGGACTCAAAATTTTAAAAGTTCCTTTGGATTTCAAGAAAAAATTACAGATTAATAAAAATTAATTACTTTATTAGATTGGCCAATCAGCGCACATAGTCAGGCTGCCAGTCACACAAGCAGAGTTCTGAACTCATTGAAACACAAGTAATCTCTGTCACTAGGGAAAAAAAGTCAGTAACAGCATTTCTGTGAAAGGGCTGGATAGAACAAGGGGAAGGGGTGGAAAGAAACATTTCTAAGGTCAAGCTGTCGTGGGCAGTATATTGAGTGGGAACATAAAATGCCTGTGCATGAGTTAAACTTTGTTGCTGAGATTCATCACGGAAGAGGTTGTTTTGCAGTTCTATTTTAAGGGCAAACTTACACAGACAGATTTAGATAAACTTTTGGAGTTCATACCCACAGTTTCTCAGCTGCAGTCCATGCAGATAACATATTTCCGGACTACAACTGGCTCAGAATATAAGTGGGATGTGGTGGGTTGGCCTTGGATAAGGGCCAAATTCCCACCCAGTTTCTCAGTCACTCCCCTTCCTCAACCAGGTAATAATTCACAATTCATAGAAGCAATTAATTATTGTTTTTATTTGAATATTCAGCTATTTGCAAAATTGTTCATGAGCATCATGTTTCATAGGTGTTCAGAGCATAAAATTTCTGGTTTACTTTGTTAACAAAAAAAGAGTAATCAACAAAAAATTCTAAAGATTACCACATTTTGGGGTGTTTGAAATGTATGGAGGTGACCTAACCTTTTATTAACCAGGGAAAAGTTGTTGGAACCACATTTGTGCTTTTCTCAGTGTGTTCATCACTCAAACCCCATTTACTAGTTAAACAAATTAAAATGGTGCCTGCCCAAAAAAGGTACTCTTTCAAGGGACTTTTCTTCCCAACTGGAATCTCTCCTTTAAAGACCATTTTATTCACTGCTCTGGGTTTTAAATGTAGGCACTTGACTTAGAGAAAAAGAATATTATCGTTTTGTCCCTATACTTCTCTTTTGTCCATCTTTTCAAATTTTTATTAAAGAGATATTTCCACTCTATTGTTAAAAAAAAAAAAAAGATAAAAAAAGCCACACTTCTTAATGTATCTACCTTTGGAGAACTCATTTAAAAAGAAGAGGTAAAATGGAGTTGTGAAAATTCTTTTTAATTAACTTAAATGAAAAACCCATAGAAAATCTGAGTTCCATGAATACCTATGTTGATTCTGTTTCTTAGCCCTGTTACCATTACATTGTCTTGATGCATGGTTGCATAACTCTGGTAACACTGATTCTTTGGTGCTTTTCCTCAGACATTCTTCTTCAGAGATGGAAAGTAGAGTGACCATAATCAATACTGTCTCTCTCAGTATTAACTGAATGCAAAATTCTTATAAGTCTTATTGTACTACAGTGCTTGAAACATATCTTCCTCGGTTCAATGGGGAGATATGAAGTGATTTGGGAGATATGATGCTGCAGAGGTGGGTGAGAATTGGCAATTTTTCTTTTCAGGAGAATGTCATAGGTTTGAAAAACTGTCTTTCAGGTCTGAAGAGGAATTCTATTGAGGGAAAGAGATCATCAAAACCCAGAGATGTTATTGACCTACCTGCTTCAGAGCAGAAACATGAACCTTGCAGACATGCAAAGCTCGCTGATACTTAGTGTTCCAGGCATCTTAGCTGTATTTCAGAACTCTGTAATGTCTCTTTTGTTTTCTTCCAATAAGGAATGAAAACACTGTGAGATTAATTTCCTCTCGTCTAGGCAGCCATAGATATTAATCTCTAGGCTCTGCCCTAAAAACTTTAATGGTTGAGATAACACTATTTGGATCAAAACACAGATCTTTTGGAGGGTGTTGAGTAGCGTTCAAACTGGTAGCAGTGTTAGAGCAATCTTATATTAAAAGCTAACAAACTATTGCTCTTTTAGTATTTGTTCTATGTACGTAAGCTGTTCCAAACCTCAGTTTAGGAAGAGAGAGGCAATGTGAGAAAATGCTGTAGCTTTTCTGCTTTGGGATATTTTTTAAGGGACCTGACTTCTCTCTTTCTCCCAGGCCTCCCTGTTATATGTGCTATTATTCCAGCAACCAACATGTTAAATTGAAGTCATTAAGATGAATGAACAGGTAACTATTAAAAAAAAAGACTATTTTATTGTCATTTTAATATGAAATCAGTTATATCAAATGATTCAGTATACATATGAAACATCTGGGTAAAAGTGGAATCAGCTAAATCCATATTCATGTGTCAATACAAAGCACAGTCTGAACGCTAACACATGTGCTTCTGAAAAAAGGTTACCTTGATTCTCCTTAACTTATCAAATGATTGTGTAAGGCATATAATTTTAAGTTTGGTAGAACTGAAAATTGTTCCTCAGTAAAAGAAAAAGCTATTGACACAATATTGTGTGTGTGTGTAAATAACATTTTAACTGTATTGAAAATATTTTTCATTGTGTTGTGGGTTGACCTTGGCTGGCCACCAGGTGCCCACCAAGCCATTCTGTCACTCCTCCTCCTCAAAAGAACAAGGGGAGAAAATACAGTGAAAAAGATCATGGGTTGTGGTAAGGACAGGAAGATCACTCACCAATTACCATAATGGGCAAACCAGATTTGACTCAATTTAATTTAGTTTATTTCCAGTTAATAAGGACAATTCTAAGAGACCAACTTCACCCATGTTGCACACTGGTCAAAAACCAGAGCAAGGTTTTGCTCGTATTCTTGGGAACAGAATTAAGACTCAAAACAGAGTCAAGTGCCAAGTAACTTTATTTGCCTTACAACAGGTTCACAAATGCAAGGGAAAGAGAGAGAAAGATAAAGGAAAGACAGAAAGAATTAGTTGCAATAGCCACCACCACAGATCTGCGGCGTCCTGACAGTCTGGTTCATCTTCAAGTCCGGTGCAGGAACATTCTGTCTATGTCAGTCATTCCTGCTCTTTTATTGGGTTGCCTTGTATATTCATTTTTCTTCTAAGAATCACTTAGCATATTCCAAGAGCTGTTTTGTTTAACCACACCTACCACCTGGCGGTGGTGTGCATGCCCAATACCATCACTGGGGGGGTCTCCAGGCCGGAGCCCGGGTCTAGGCACATGCACAGAGGTTAAGTTAGATTTTCTTAGAATTAGCTCTATATTCAGATTCCTAAGAAGATGGAAAACCTCTGCTCTTGTGGTCCTGACTGTTGCTCTGTTGCTTTGGCAGTGGTGTCAGTTGGTGGTTTAATGTTCCAGCAATGTTGGAGACAAATGACTGACACAGTCTCTTATAACCCCACAACTCTTTTCTTCCTGAGTCCAACCTTTCTCCTGACTCTTCTACCTCCTCACCCCAAGCAGCTCAGGGGTATGAGGAATGGGGGTTGTGGTCAGTTCATAAGGCTTCATATCTGCTTCTCATTCCTTCTCACATTCTTCCCCTGTTCCATCAAGGGGTCCCTCCCATGGAATATAGTCCTTCATTAACTGTTCCAATGTGTGTCCTTCCATAGGCTACAGTGTTTCAAGAACTGCTCCACCATGGGTACTTTCCATGGGGTAGAGCCTGTCAGGAACAGACTGCTTCAGTGTGGGTCGTGTAGGTCACAGGTCCTTCCAGAAAACCTGCTGTAGCATGATCTCCTCGCCATGGGCATCAGCTCCTTCCAGGAACCTGCTCCTGTGTGGGCTCTGCATGGGGTGCAACTTCCTTCAGGGCCCATCCACCTACTCTAGCATGGCATCCTCCCCAGGCTGCAGTTGGATATCTTCTTCCCCATGGACCTCCCTGGGCTGCAGGGCGACAACCTGCCTCACCATGGTCTTCCCCAAGGGCTGCAGGGGAATCTCTGCTCCGGCACCTGGAGCATGTCCTCCCTCTCCTTCTTCACTGACCTGGGGGTCTGCAGGGCTGTTTCTCTAACATTTTCTCACTCCTCTCTTCAGCTGCTGCACAGCATGTTTTACCCTTTCTTTTAAAATGTTCTCCCAGAGTCACCACTAGCATCACTGATGGGCTCAGCTTTGGCCAGTGGTGGGTCCGTCTTGGAGCCGGCTGGAACTGTCTCTGTCTGACATGGGGGCAGCTCCTAGTGCCTTGTCAAAGAAATCACCCCCGCAGCCTCCCTGCTACCAAACCTTTGACATGTAAACACAATACAGATTCTAAAGGCTTACATATTAAAATTGGTATTCTTGTGCAATACCTAAGGCCTTCAGATATAGCTGCTTAGAACTGAGCCAACCCACTGTAAAATCTGGCTCATTTTCATAGAGGTATGACCAACTATTTTAACTCTTATTCACATACCAGTCAAAAAAATGATGACCTTCTGTTCTTTTGAACACTCGCATGACTTTTCAGCAATGTCTCATAAATCTAAAAAATAACTTTTCTGCAAGGGGTATCATGGAAGAAATACTGTAATAGATATCTGTTTTCCAAGAAAAAAGATACTGAAAACCATAGACAACAAGAACATCAATTCACATATTGCTTCTGACACATTCCACTTTTGATGATATACTTGGTTGACTTAGATTGTATTTAGTTTTCAAGGCCAATCTTTAGGAAACATATATTTTTGAGGGAAAAATGGTAGTATCAAAATAATTTGTTGCAAATTTTTCCTCTTTTTCAAATTCTCTTGCGGATCACAGAAAGATGAATATTTAGTTTCAGATCCAATAAACTATTCGGTTTGGCTCAGCTCTAGAAAATAAATGAACTAAAGCGCTTCTCATCCAGCTGAGAGCAATACACACAAAATGAACTTCAAAAGCCTTCTGTTTCCAAGGTATCAAGGTCGGTAGGAGGATGACAAAAACATATGGATTATTTCATACTGAAACTGTGTCCTGGGTAACTCCTTTAAAACTCCCCACTGGTGGCCCAGGCCTTCTGGGAATTCGAGAGTAAGACCTGTGCTTCCTTTTATTTACCACCAAAAGTGTTGTATGCTAAACCACTTAATTTAGAGATTAAAATATTTAGAAACTATGGAATCAAGGCAAGTAAAAAAGCAAACAAAAAAACCCCAGGTGAATAAACAAACAGAAAGAGTCAGAAGCCTGAGATAACACTCTCATCTCTCTCTCTAGAAGAGGATGTATGAAAAGACATCAGTGATTCTTCATGTCTAAATTTATATTTGATTTAACTGGAACAAGATAATTAAAAAAAAAAAAAGTCTGAACTGCTGTATAAGAAAGACAAAAAAAGGCTGGAAAATAAATCTTTTTCTTTCCCACTGCATTTTTATAGTTTGAAAGTATTACTTCCACCCCTTTGCATATAAATTTCCTCTTCCTCTTCTGGTCTGTTTCTCTGCTGCAGATTCCCTGACTACTGTCTTTCTTCACCCATCTGTCCCTACCCTCTGGTCCAAAAAGTCCTCATCAAATCGTATTCAATTGTTTCTCTTGAAACAGCAATCTCCTTGTCCTGCCTTGTTTCCCAAGGATTTAACCTGATAAAATGTTCTGTAGCAAAGATTTTATATAATGACAGTCATCCCCTCTGTTGCTCAGTGACAGTCTGCATAACTGAACAGTATATGCTTGATGTATACAACACCCATGAATGGATTGCATACTTTTACTATTTGTCATAGACTGGGATTTATGTATTTTGATACATCTGTCTTTTTCCCTGATCCCAAATCATCACTTTTATTATCTAGCAGCTTCAATCAAAATGATAATTGTATTAAGGGTTCTGTTTTGTGACCTTAGAAACAGAAACAATTCGAAGTTTAGCAGCATTATCAAAATAAAGTGTTCTGTTTTTTTCATTGTCCTTTGGGATCCTTTGTTTCAGTAATATTCCCCACTAACTTACAGTGTTGTGAGTGATTTTTTCTGGTTATCACTGATCACTGAAGACACTTTCTCTCCTGACCCCTGTAACACTAGCTCTCAAATTGATTTATGAAGCTTTAGCGGACGTATACCTTGTTACCCTTTGGCCTCCTTGTGGAAATTGGTAGGAGTGCCAGGCTCTGTGTATAAATGTTGCAGTGACCTAGTTATATAGATCAGCACACCTTTGGGTAGTTTTCTGAAACTACTTTTAACTTACAAGGTTATAGTAAAATGCAAATAAAGTGGTTTTTTACAGCATCTGATAACAACAGCATAGTTAGAGATGCTTAAAAAAGACAAGTGAAGCAAAATCAATTCTTAATTTACTCTAACATGAAATATAAAAGATCTGTTTTTCTGCTCAATACCTCACATTTTGAGCTGCATTTGTCAAGGTGAATCACATCTTTACAAATACTCGTGGCTTTAACAGACAGTTTTGTTCTTGGAGTCCTGTCACTAGCACGTTCAGCTTCAAATCTTTTCCTCTACCCTTCTCTTTATCCACCTGCTCCAGTCCAACCTGCAGTCTGTTTGTTATGCTATTTCCATGCCAGGTGACAGCTGTGAAAACTCCTTAAGAGAGAAAAAAAAATTCCCCTGTTCAATGGGGAGTGTTCCAGAAATGCTGTATGTATTTTGGGGGGAAAAAGAACTTAAAAAGTATATTATATCATACATTTTATGAGTTTGAAAGTTCATTGCTTTTTTTCCGGAGGAAGTGGAGGAATCATTTACCCCAAAAGGCAATCTCAGGTATCAGCCCTAGATGGGCACCAGTGCTCTCCCTCTGCAGAAATACTTCTCAGCACCAGTGTTTATATTGGCTGATTGGCTGTCTATGGCAAATCCTTTTTTCACATGTTCTCTGATTTACTATTGCATGAAAGGCTCAGTAGTGAGCTTAGGACCTTGACTTGGTGACATAGAATTCAGTTAGGAAGTAAATTGTTTTGACGGTTTACAATAACATAAATTCCAGTCCACACAGTCATGGTGTAGATGTGGTAAGTTAATATAGTCTCTCCTCCATTTGATAAAGCAGACATTTTACAGGCCACTGACTTGATATTTTTAGGATTTTATCCAGGGTACAGATGACCACAACCAGCTGTGATGACCCCTTCTAGTTATAAATGTGGCCAAATTGTATTATTATTTTCTGCAGAATATTTTTAGGGGGGTTGCTTTGGGGCGGGGTATGTGTGTCTTTTTTTTAAAAAAAAGCAAGCTATCAAACAAACCTATTGCTTTAACTCCAGAGATAAGTAACAACTATTTTAAAAACAAAGACAAGAATGCCTCAAACAAACAAACAAAAAAAAAAAACAACAAAAAGAAAAAAAAAACGAGCAAAAAAACCCCCAAACAACCCAGAACAAAAAACCCGAATAGCCTCATAAAAAACCCAAAAAAACCCATGAGCAACTCCTTGGACAAGGCAGTATAGATCATTGACAATTCCTTACATTTATAGAATTAGATCTTTGAGCAAAAGCCTTGTCCATATGTGTTTGCAGATGTCATCATTTAACCCCAGCTGGCAACTAAGCCCCACAGCCGCTCACTCACTCCCCCGCAGTGGGATGGGGGACAGAATCAGAAGAGTAAAAGTGAGAAAACTTGTGGGTTGAGATAAAGATAGTTTACAACCTAAAGCAAAAGCCGTGCACTCAAATAATGCAAAACAAGGAATTCATTCCCCACTTCCTTCTTCTTCCCCAGCTTTACATGCTAAGCATGATGCCATATGGTCTGGAATGTCCCTTGGGTCAGTTGGGGTCAGCTGTCCCGGCTGTGTCCCCTCCCAACTCCTTGTGCCCCCACAGCCTGCTTGCTGGTGGGGTGGGGTGAGAAGCAGCAAAGCCCTTGGCTCTGGGTAAGCCCTGCTCAGCAGTAAGGAAAACATCCCTGTGTTATCAACACTGTTTCCAGCACAAATCCAAAACATAGACCCATACTAGCTACTCTGATGAAAATTAACTCTATCCCAGCCAAAACCAGTACAGTTCCTAGAACAAGGGATACTGGTCTTGATGAGAATTAGAAGCACTATAACAATAACATGTTGAACTGAACTATAGGAAAGAAGAGGGGAATATATAAAATAAAGTTTGCACCTTTCCCTTGACAGAGATTACTCAGTACTTACTTTCTTTAGTATCTGTTATACAAATCTTAAAGGATCAGAAGCTTGTATCTTTCTGATCAGGATGAGACATCAAGTCCCCTTCTAAAATATTAATAATTAAAAAATAGGTGGATAATTAACACCTTTGGAAGTTGATACTTCTGAAAATCATTTAGATTTTGCAGGCTTTTACAGAGCCTAGTACATAAACAATCTCATTGAATCAGTAGACCAGATGTTATCCTTATAGCAAATGACTACATTGACATCAGATGTTAAGCATCTTTTCAACACAGAAAATCATCATCTCCCTAAGAAGCTGATGGTAGTACACCAAATTTATGCCAAGCACATTATTCTCAAAAGGACAGAATAGGCTAATCTTTCTTTATGCTTTTATAATCAAGTGTAACAAGTCACTGACAGAGCTTGTAAACTTTGAGTATCCTGAAAAACAAAGAAAAAGGAGAGAGAGCGAGAAAGAGAGAGAGAGAACATGATATGGAACATTAGAATAAAAATATAAAAATAAACTGGAATTAGTACATTTGAAACCAGGATTTCCAATCAATTTCCATTTCTAAAAGCGCCACAATAAATTTCAATCTATTTTTTTAAATTATTATCTTTCTGGCAGAAATGAGTTTTGCTGAAAGAAACTCAACAAAGGTCAATATGAAAAGCAATGACTATTTTACATTTGGACTTTATTTCTGTCATAGTTTAACCCCAGCTGATAACTGAGCACCATGCAGCCGCTTACTTATCCCCCCCACCCAGTGGGATGGAGGAGAGAACCAGGGAAAAAAAATTAAAACTCGGATTCAGATACGAACAGTTTTATAGAACAGAACAGAATAAAATAATAATAATAACAATAATAAAATGACAATAATAATAAAAGGACTGTAATGTACAAAACAAGTGATGAACAATGCAATTGCCCACCACTTGTCTACCAATGCTCAGTTAGCTCCTGAGCAGTGATACTCCCCAAGGCCAACTCCCCCCAGTTTACATACTGGGCATGGCATCACACAGTATGGAATATTCCTTTGGCCAGTTTGGGTCATCTGCCCTGGCTGTGTCCCCTCCCAACTTCTTGTGACTCTCCAGCCTTCTCGCTCGCTGGGCATGAGAAGCTGAAAAATACTTGACTTTAGCATAAGCGCTACTTAGCAGCAACTGAAATCAGTGTGTTATCAACATTCTTCTCATATTGAACTCAAAACATAGCACCATACCAGCTACTAGGAAGAAAATACACTCTATCCCATCTGAAACAAGGTCAATTTCCATAATACAAAGAAAGAGATAAAATGTTGATACCATGATATATGACATTTTCTTCATATGAATAAAAACTGAGATGAAGGAGTACTATTTTTAAAGCCATCATTTTATTTAAGGACACATACTGATAAGAAATATGGAAAAAGAAACAAAGAAAGTGTAATAAATAAATTACTTTTTAAAAAAACCCAACAACTTGGTTGTTAAAAAGAAGAATAACGTTACAGTAACTGATAACACCAGTTACACATAAATGCAACAAAAGGCTTTAGAGGAAATGTTTGCTCTTTCACCGGGATGACTATGCATGATGGTCTAATGGCAAGTTTTTCTTCTCACTTTCCTGTTTACCACTAACTCAGTCCACCCACTAGTTTCAGATAATTTACTAAATCTAAAATTTACCTAATAAAATTCACACTGTTTTTTCTAGTGGAAGAATATTTGAAAATATACCAAGCACAAATACAGGCTGAGCAGAGAATGGATTCAGAGCAACCCTGACAAGAAGGACTTCGGGGTATTGGTTGACAAGAAGCTCAGCATGACCCGGCAATGTGCCTTTGCATCCCAGAAAGACAACTGCATCCTAAGCTCCATCAAAAGAAACTGTAACCAGCAGGTCAAGGGAGGTGATTCTCACCTTCTACTCTGCTCTCATGAGACCCCACTTGCAGTACTGCATTCAGCT
>JANZLQ010000008.1:22066151-22087093 GCA_026212715.1 Elanus axillaris
GGCTCTGTCAGACATGGAGGAAGCTTCCAGCAGCTTCTCACAGAAGCCACCCCTGTAACACCACCCCACCCCACCCCACTACCAAAACCTTGCCACAGAAACCAAATACAAATTAAAAAATGAAAAGTCCTTTACCTGGGTAGCAATAATCCCATGCACCAGTATACACTTGGGCTGACCAGCCAGAAAGCAGCTCATGAAATTAAAAGAAAAAAAAAAAACAAATCCACATTATTTGCTTGCCTGCAATACAGTCTTCATGTAATTTCAGTCACTGTCAAATGAAAAACTTCTCACAAATTAATGATCTCAGGAGACTGGATCTTCAGACCAGGATAAGTACATTCATAAGGAAGACAGCATTCATGCAGTCAGTCATGTAGCAGGACGTAGCTCTGTACTTCATGGATACAAACTAGTTGAATGCACAATCAGAGATCATTTGTAAACTTTTGTTTAGCTTATAGGCATAGCCAGTAAAATGAAGTATATAATTAGGCACGGAACTGAATGTAACTCGGTGATATGACATTCTATTTTAAGGCTGGTTGTTAGGTAGATTTGAGTCTCCTGGAACCCCTGTCATTACACCCATGATCGCTGATGCTACTCAATCACTAGAATTTTCCGTAGTACAATTTTTGATTTTTTGTCCCGTGGTTTAACCCCAGCCAGCAGCTAAGCACCATGCAGGCACTTGCTCAATCCTCGCTCCTCCCAGTAGGGTGGGGAGGAGAACTGGAAAAAGAGTAAAACTCCTGGGTTAATATAAGAATAGTTTAAAATAAAATACAATCAAATATAATAAAAGCAACAATAATAAAATAATATATTAATAATAATAGCAATAATAATAATAATAATAATAATAATAATGAAAAGAAGTATAATGAAAAGGGAGAAATTAGATTCAAGAAAAGACAAGTGATGCACAATGCTCACCAGCGTCTGGCCAATGCCCAAGCAGTGATCCACCCCTCCCAGCCAAATGCATGCAGTTTATATACTGAGCATGAGGTTCTATGGTATGGAATATCCCTTTGGTTAGTTTGCATCAACTGTCCTGGCCATGCTGCCTCCCAGCTCTTTGTACTTTGTGCTTGCTGGCAGATCATGGGAAACTGAAAAATCCTTAACTTAGGACAAGCACTACTTAGAGACAGCTAAAACATCAGTGTGTTATCAACATTATTCTTACGCTAAATCCAAAACACACTGTATCAGCTACTAGGAAGAAAATTAACTTTATCCCAGCTGAAACCGGGACGCTATTTTAGCTCTTAAGCTTCAAGGCAAGGCCAGGATTGAAAGCAAAGTTCAACCAAACACATATCTGAAAAGATAGTGAGTTTAATACACTGTGTTTGGCTCTACACCTCCATAATCCTCCATATCAATACACTCAAGGCATGCAGCACATTTTCACACACTGGCCAGTTCCAACACATACACGTATTTCAGGCACACAGTGGCACAGTTCACGGTGGCACTGCATGGTACCCAGTAGAGATTCAGAGAGAAGTGCTTTGCACCAGCATGGTTATAATGAATCTTAAAGAGGTCTTGCCCCAAGCAATGTGTACCAGTCAGTACCACAGGTAAGGACCTCTCTTTTGGGCTGATGAGTGTAGAATCTCTTGTGAAGCAGAAAAGCATAATTTTAGAGCTCAATTACTGTTCTTTCTAACTCAGCAAAACCATATTTATCATTAATTGGAGACATTTCTTAGATAGATTTGCCAAGAAAACCACTAGCTAGAGTTCTACCAGCTATAACATTTTCCCTGTTGACATTTGGATAGATTTAAACAAACTTGAAGGCATATTCTTCCACTCTTGAAGTACAGAAGCAAATTTAACCCTTGCACAAAGGACCAAATATGATCCATACTTACTTAAAAGCTGTACTTTTTCTGCTGTAGTCCATTCCACATTTCTCATCTCTTAGAATAAATAAAAATTTTCACTAGCTACTAAATGTGTCTTCAGTACCTTTAAAGAGACGGATGATCCATTTGGAATTCAGAATGTGTGTTATAAGCATAGAGTGATATATATAGGTTTGAGGGTGACATGTTATGCCCTGAGGCACAAATGCCCAGTGAGATCACTTAAAAAGGGACAGCCCATCTCTAACCTTATCTAAGAGTGAACAGAGACCACTATCCTTTTCTCAGATACAATCTTTAATAATCTTTAACAATTTTTGAGAAGCAGACAAGACAAGGCAACCATAACAAATATAAAAATCATATGAAGGTGACTTTGTAAACTGCATCAATCTTTCCTGCACTAGAAACTGTAAGAAACTTGATTTTGTGTCATTCCGTTTTCAGCACTCTTTCTTTTTGTACCCTTTCTAGAAAGCAGGGGAAGAGATTAAGGTGAGCAGTGCAACTTCATCAAATTAAGTAAAAGAAAAAGCCCTTGTGTATTTGCATTTGATTTGTCATATACTTCATTTAAAATCTGTCCTGGTTTCAGCTGGGATAAAGTGTCTTCCTAGTAGCTGGTACGAGGTATTCCATACCATGGGACATCACATCTAGTATATAAAATGGGAGGAGCGAGGGCTGGGATCGCCGCTTGGGGATTAACTGGGTGCCCATTGGCGGGTGGTGAGCAATTACTCTGTGCTCCAATTGTACATTCCAATCCTTTTACTATTATTGTTGTCATTTTATTACCATTGTTATCATCATTATTACTTTCTTCTTTTCTGTTCTATTAAACTGTTCTTATCTCAACCCACGAGTTTTACTTCTTTTCCCGATTTTCTCCTCCATCCCGCTGGGGGGAGGGAATGGGTGAGAGGCTGTGTGGTGTTTAGTTGCTCGTTGGCGTTAAACCACAACAAAATCTAAAAGTGCAAACCACTCAAATTTTATACTTCACATCACTGTCACCTTGGGTATAAATTTGTCTATATTGATCTTCAGGGCAATTAGGATTCATATGGAATATACTGTTCTGACTAGGTTAACAATTGACTTTGCTATCAACAGCAGCATATTATCTGCATACAACATGTTGTGTTACCATTTACTGCCTCAACCTGTCTACTTTTGGAATTTCTTGACCATTTTTGTCAAGGATTCCATTACTATATTAAATATCAGGTGAGTAAATCAAGCATTTACTGTTTTTTTTACTGGGTGGAAGAAAGCAGAGATGAGTCTGAAGTAGAAATTATGGGAATTATTAGCCTTGCACTAATGCTGTATATATGCTATGTGCAATTTCATCATGTACTGCCCTCTCCCCCTGTCAACCGCCCTGCTTCTCCATGGTCATGTGATATTTTAATAGAATTAATAACTTCTATTATAAAATAAAAAGTTGTATTTGAAACTTGAATTACAGCTAACACTACTACTGTAGCTCCCATCAAATCATAGTATGTGCATCCTAGTTTCTAATAAGACAACTTGCTCCATTTTTTTCTACTACTGTAAGCACATTGAGTTAAATCCTTAGGTAACTAAGGATAAACTGCAGAAATACCAGAAGGGGAATCAGAAAAAAAAAAAAAAGCATATTTTTTCCTCCAGGGCTTAGTGTTTGAGGGGATATGTAGACATCTTTTGATGTTTAAAAGTTGAAGTGCTTCATTTATCAAACATGGAAAATATACCCATGAAACTTTGTGGCACGTGATTACTTATTTGAAGTTGCTTATCATCATATGCATACAAAATTAAGGGCTAATAAAAAAGTTTATTTAAAGATATTTAAATCTGATACCTTCCATTGTCCTTGAGGTGCCTGTAAATGCTCTTATACTAGGCAGTATAAGAGAGAATCTTTTAAAGAGACTGAAATTAAATTATTTATTAAAATTTAATAAACAATTGTTCAAAGTTTTATATCATAAGTTAACCATTGTGCACTGGTGTATGCCTTCATTTATCACACAAAATTTTACTTGAGAAGTATTGTTTTGAAAAAACACTATTTGCATACATTCAAAAAGCAGTATAAAGATACATCTGCCTGTGTTTTCAACTCTGCCATTATAGATATCATGTTCATATACTTTGAAAACTTTTAAATGTGTATGTACATGTATATGTGTATGCATATGTGCACACATACATGTGCATGTGTATATGTATATTTGTAGGTGTACTTTTAATGTTTTGATACATTTAACATACGAATTATGCACATCATATATGAGTATGATCATATTGTTTTCTTCTTATGTAAATACAAAAATAAAAGTGAAAATTAAAAGAAAGCCAATTTTCTTCTTTCATTTTTCCTGCCTTTCTGTCATTCACTATTATCAGTAAACATTAGAGAAGCAATGATGAACTTGAGAGACAGAGAAAAAGAATATGAGAAAATCAAGCTGCAAGGGCTGAACATAGGGAAAAACATGTTGGGAGTTATAAAGATGTACACAAAAACAAAGGACAAGTAGTTGGGACTAAAATGATGAAGAGCAAAGGGCTAAAAAAGTAGTCAGGAGTGGAAGAGTAGATAACAATTTCAGGGAAAACCTCAGGGCAGCTGGATGAAAAGAGACATTTCAGATGAGATAGGTTGTTTTGAAAGATTAGGAAAGAGTAGGGTTTGAACTAGTCTTTTGCTTAACACATGGATTTATTCATCCATAATCTATTGTTGATTTTGGAGGAGGTTATTATTGATCAAAAAATATATTTGAATGATGTAATGCCATGTAAGTTCATACAATCAGTATTGGTTACCTCTGTCCCTTGTAAGTAAATAAGAATAAGAAACTGTTAGAAAGCTATTGTATTTTCCTGTTCTGCAGCTAGAATATGGAAGGATTATTTTAATACTTTTCAGATTCTCAGTAGGCCTCTTAGCTTTTCTTTGGCATACAGGTACTTTTATGACTGTAAACAACAGCACTTCCCCCCTCACCACCCTACTCCCTCTTTCTAGAAATACAAGGGACCAAATAGTGTCATAGTTGTGTGCTGTTATGGGGTCAGACAGCTGTGACAATAAAGTTTATTACATAAGCAACAGTTTGACTTCTGGCAGATAGCATGTTACTACTTCTGTCTTCACTGCCTGCTATATAAATATATATCCGTATGCAAAGGTAGTGTAAATTATCACCTTCCTTGAATAAAGAATTATTTCTACTTATTGCAAATAACAAAGTTCCTCGTGAACTTCAGTAAGTTAAAATGTTAGAAGGAAGGACACCAATTTGAAAACTACTATTATCCTTATATTTTCCTTTCAACACAACAAAATCCTTTTCAAAATTGTCTTCTCTTGAAGTATATACTTATGCAAGTTATTGAGAGACTAAGGCTATCCCGTTTCTTAATATTCTTCAGTCAGTTCTGCTCAGCATTGATCATATCCAATCTTCGCTTGCCATTTTCTTCTGTCATCTTCTAACAAAGGCTTGATATGAAACTGAGCAACCTGAGGAAGACTATTAGTCCTTAACAATTAATCAGATTTATTGCCAAACAAAGTTTTGTATTTTTTTCTTATTAAAACCAGTGATAAAATTCAGAGTATTTTTGGCTTTTCTTTTTCCTTTATTTTCTTTTAATGTGGGTAACAATGATGTGATTTATCCAATAAATGTTTACTCAACTACTAATCTGGTTGTGGAGGTCACACTTTGATACTTTGGGCTGAACTCAGTTGCCCACAGCTGTAAAATGCCTCTAAATCCCCCATGATATATATCCTGGCTTAAACTTCAGGTGTCCCTCCAGAATAGTATGGACTTACAGTCCATAACTACTCCATCATAGCTGTCAGCCCCACAGTGTTGTCTTGGCTGCCCCAGGACAAAGCCAGTCAAAGTCGGGGTGTGTTCATCAGCAGCGAACTCTGGCCTGTTCACTACTCTGATGGCAAAGTATCACTCTAATGAAACAACAAGATAACAATGATGACCTCTGCACAGGCAATTCTTTGCCAATCCAATAGAAATATATTGGGTCCAGGATGACAAAGGACACTGAAATGCCTTATCCTACGTTTTACATAATTTTCAATGCTAATAGAATCTGTCAGAGCCCTGAGTGGGCCAACAGGCTCTGATTGCCCTGACCAGGCTGTAAAGGTCTTTCTCTGTAACCCTGCTCTGCAAATGCTGCCCCATGCAAGAGTTTTGGGTACCAGTATTAAAGGTCAGCTCTGACATAGTGCAACTGTGTAAGCCTGGATCAGCCTGCTGGGAGAATCATGACATTGTAAAAAAGAGCAGTGAGATACTACATCTGGGATCTCCAGCTGTATGTCCTCTTCCCATTGCCACAGGGGCTGCATTTCACTCCAGGTCCTTGCCTCACCTTTGTCACTTTGTATAAGCCACTGTTTTCCTCATTTTTTCCATGAGACATTATTAGAAGATGATTCTACAACTAGTACAGATGAAACACTGTGTGTTTTCTTTTTATGTTTGGATTTTGTCAGGAGCAGCTTGTTCATCCATGCAGGACTCCTGCCACCTTTGCTTCATTTTCTACTTGTGAGGATGAACCTTGGAGGATGTCATCTTTGAATATCAATCAGCTCTCCTGGACTCCTCTTTTCTCCAGCACCATATTTCATGGTATTCTTCCATAAGAAATCTGAAGAGGTTAAAGTCTGCTCTTATGAAATCCAGGGTTGTGGTCCTGCTTTTTTGCACTGCTTCCTCCTCTCAGGATCATGAACTCTACCATCTCATGGTCACTAAAGCCAAGGCTTCTGATCAGGAGCTTGATTGCAGATACCCACTACAACACAACCCATGTTGATTTGCCCACTAATCTTGACCCATAAGCTCTCAGCTGACTCCTAACCTCTCTGAAGGCAGAGCTCCATGCATTTCCACTGTTCTCTCACCTACAGGGCAACTCCCCCTACTCCCTTACCCAGCCTGACCTTCCTGAAGAGCCTGTATCCACCCATTTTAGTTCTCCAGTGGTGTGACGAGTGACCATATTTAGTTATTGCACTTGTTCTAAATCAAGAAAACATAATTGAATGTATATAACTTAAGCTTGATATGTTTTAGTAATTTATGACTGGATTCTGCTCAGGTGAAAGGGTGTATAAAATATAAATTTTGTCAAAACTAACTGCAAATTTTGGTGGGAAAAAAGATGACAGTAACTTAGAATCCTACCAGGTCTGAGGTTTTTTTGTTGCTTAGAAATACTTCATCCTCCAAAAGACTCCATTCAGTAATCTGGTTTGCCCTTAATGTCCATACAAAAGTAATAGACATGAACTTCATACATTTGCACCTGTTTGAAAAATCAACCATATATATTCCTTTTTTCTGTTTTCTCAGCACACTTAACGGGTGCATATTCACACTTTGGGAATGAAATGCAAGAGAGGAGAAGTTTGCATTTAAGTGTTATAGATTTCAATTGAGGCTGTTGGAAGTATTTTTCTTTTCTACTTGTGACTATGAACAACTTAGAACAGCAATGTAAGATCTTATTTCCTGGTACTACTACTACTACTACTACTACTACTACTACTACTACTAATAATAATAATAATAATAATAATAATATAATGATGATAATAATAAAACTTCTCAATCAGCAACCAACCATTTACAATTTTCTTTTAAAGGAGGAACGTTCAGTCAAATAAATAGAAGTCCTGAAGAAAAAGTCAAAATATATAGCAACACCATTTAAATCCTAGAGAGGGAAGAAAATATTCAAACCTACACTTACCTAAAATTAAAACTTTGTCTTTAATAATAAAGATAAACATGACAATAATATTTATGATAGGCAAACAAACCATTAACTTGACTCATGGTAGTTATATTAAATAGATTTTTGTGCAGTTTACTATGAATCACTGCCATGCAAAATAGCAAGCCTAAGAAAAGTTTCAAGAAGATTAGAGAAACACCAAATATTGCAATTTTTTAACACCATCCAGAAATTTTTGCATGCTCTGAAGTTCAAAAGTAAAATCTTATCTGAATTTAAATCTATTTTATATAAAACAGCAAGTTAATAAACCTACTAATAAGAACAGACTTTTTTACAATAAAGTCTGTTTTTTTAAACTACTAAATTAATTTCAAAGTATATGGTTTATTTTCTGAATGTACTTCAATACATATAATATTTGATGAGAAAAATGCAATTAAAATGAGATATCATTTGAATACTGTTCTAATCTTACTTATCACAAACAGGTAAGTATTAACACATCCTTTAATTTACATTTCATTCACTGATTTCATATGCAGTTTCTCACAATGAATAATGACATACTGACAGTAAGAGAGAACAGTTTTGCTGCATTCTTGCCTATTTCTTCTCCATATTGGCAATGAGGATAAAGTTTTAATTTTTTCATAGAGTGAGAGAAGAGAGATTTGAAATATCTATTAGAATATATTTCACAGCATTTTTTTCTCAACAATACAAAAGTCAATTTGTTTGTTCCTTTCTTGTTAAAAATCAGTAATATTTGTCTATCATTTCCTCTAACATTACAATGTTTAGTGTACGTTAAGTAATCTTTCAGAATTTAAAGGAGATATGATGAGCTTTATTAGTTTTATACTGTTAAAGGTAATTGGTCTTTTATTTTTTTGTCAGAATATTGATTCACATTTTTCTTTTGGAACATGTTTGACTAAAATAAATTGCTAGAAAACTCATTAGTTGCTTTCTGTGAGAAAAATGCTAGAGTTATGACTGGTGTATTGAATGTGAATATTTAAATATACATGATTTGGAATAAGCATGATTTTTCCATTAGTAGTAACAGGCCACAGGCTATTTATTGACCTTACAGCACACAGTCTCAGAACTTGTCTTGTTTTGACCTGACTTGATTTTAGATTTTTAACTGTGGTAGCAATTTTCTAGGAGTTAGGTGACTATTGCCTCAATTGTTAGAGATTAACTTTGTAAATGTCACAGATAACAAAGGTCTGAGCAAGTGTACATGGTCACTGGCTAGCAAGCATTGGCTTTTTCTGTTCGTTGTAGGGGGCATTGTGCAACTTTAATTAATAGATCATGTGTGGAGGTAGCCAAACTGTATCTGAGTAGCGATGCAGAAAGTGTAAGTAAGCAAAATGTGTCAGAAAATGTACAAAAATACTAATCCAAAGCAGGTGCAAGACTGCAGAAGAGTTTCTAACCACCAACATCACATTCCTCCTCAAGAGAATAATTCTGGTCTGCTTACCTACGACAGACAGGCAGTGAAGCACCACGCAGCTGCTCAGTCACTCCCCCACAGTGGAATGGGGGAGAGAGTCGTAAAAAAGGTAAAAATTATTGATTGAGGTAAAGACAGTTTAATAGGACAGAAAAGGAAGGGAAAATTAATAATAATAATGATAAAAGAATATATAAAACGAGATGCACAATCCAATTGCTCACCACCTGCTGACCAATTCCCAGCCAGTCCCAGAGCAGCCAACTCCAAAGCCAACTCCCTATAGTTCTATCGTTCAGCATGACAACATACAGTCTGGAATATCCCTTTGGCCAGTTTGGGTCAGCTTCCCTGGCTGTGTCCCCTCCCAACTTCTTGTGCCCCTCCAGCCTTCTCGCTGGCTGGGCATGAGGAGCTGAAAAATCCTTGACTTGGTATAAACACTTCTTAGCAACAACTGAAAACATCAGTGTGTTTTCAACATTCTTCTCATACTGAACTCAAAAACTATACCAGCTACTAGGAAGACAATTAACTCTATCCCAGCTGAAACCAGGACAATAACACAAGGACAAAGGGTTAGACACTGGGAAGTTTATGTGTAACAATTTTGACAGTATTATTAGTGGGATTTTTCTATTAAAATTAGTCCATTTGGGATATGACCGAAAATAACATTTTAACTAAACTAGTGAGTTTGTTGTAGATTTGATTGCTAAAATATTAGTTGGACCAACAATAAATTTTTTTGCTTCCTTTTGTCACTAACAGTATACTGACCGTAATTTCAAACTAACTCAAAATGGGGAGGGGCAGGGGGAATCAATTCAGTAGCCCAAATAGCTTTTGAAGGGTAAAGGGACATAGGGACTCTAAAAGTTACTTTCTTTGACAGATGTCTTGAGTTATGTTTCTAGTTCTGGAGAAGTTAGGGAAAGAGAGCAAAGATGTTTGTCGGCAACAAAAGCTTGTGTGTGTGTGTTGGGGGGAATCCAAAGAATAATTTGTGCACCTTCTCATTCAAGAGAAAAAAAAAAACAAATAAACCATGCTTTCTGCATTCCCAACATCTGTCACAAACACAACAGAACATTTTCTGCCCTCTTTTTCCTGTAAGGCTATGTCTGAGGCTTCAAGCCATTCAATCTACTGAGTTCTCTTTACTCCAAAACATGCTTATGAAGGTGAATGTATCCTGGTTCAAACAGTGAGTGAGAAGTTGGAGGATCCTTCTGGTTATGTCAGTATGTCCTAGCTCTTGAGTGTTAGAGAAAGAAAAAACACTTCTCTATAAGTAGACATAAGGGCTATGTAACCTGCCTTGTGTAGCTTATCTAATGTGGACAAAGGTATTGGAAAAAATGCAGCAAATACTGTAAATAGAGCTAGTTAGCCCTTCTTGTAGGCCTTTTCCAACTCCATTTCACTAATGATGTGTGGAAATAACTTGATTAATGAAATGAGTTAGGCAGCACCTTATGAAAATCATTATGGTTTTCCAAGCTGTGTGTGATAAAAACGCTTCAATAACAGCAAACACACACACACACACAAAAAGGATAGAGGCCTGTGGTCTTGATATAGAGAAGATGGGTCTTGAGTGATTTGGGTGCACTCTGACATTCTCACCTGGAGTTCCCTGAGAAGGGAAGTCCTCAGAAAGTTGTTAGCACAGCAGAACAGGTGTAGTCTTAGAGCCAGACCTAGAATTAGTTAGAAAATGTAGATATGTCCTAGTTTGGTAAGTAAGTAAAGGATTTCTGAACCACAGTTTTGAAATTAAAGTGAGAAACCTAAAAATTGCCAGCTTCTTTACAGGCCTATACTCCACTTTCATGTTCCTAATATCAGTCGTGCCACTTCCTATAATTTCCATGATCAAACTCATAGAATCATAGAATAGTTTGGGTTGGAAGGGACCTTTGAAAGTCATCTCGTCCAACCCCCCCTGCAATGAACCGGGACATCTTCAACTCAATCAGGTTGCTCAGAGGCCTGTCCAGCCAGACACTGAATGTTTCCAGGGATGAGGTATCTACTACCTCTCCGGGCAACCTGTGCCAGTGGTTCACCACCATCATCATAAAAAATTTCTTCCTTATATCAAGTCTGAATCTACCCTCTTTTAGTTTAAAACCATTACCCCTTGTCCTATCTCTACAGGCCCTACTAAAATGTCTGTCCCCATCTTTCTTATAAGCCCCCTTTAACTACTGAAAAGCCACAATGAGGTAACTTAACCCTATTTAAGTTCCTCCAGTTGATTCCCAGGTCTTCCTGAACCTCTCTCAGCTTCTACTATCTTTCTTAAATTGTAGTAACCCCTTATTTCCTCACCAATCACTTTTTTCCACAACAAAGATGACAAAAGGTTCAGGTTTTTTGTTTCTTCATATGACTATCAACTCAGCCCTGGGTTCTCAGCCTAAACTACATTCAGTGAGTGGAAACTGCTGGACTACTCCATCAAGTCAATCTCATCTATGATAATATAATTTATAATTAAGCAGGTAATTATGTACTTTATCATTATCATGTTAAAGTCCTTCATGTTAATGTCATTATGTTTTCAAAAACATGAAAGTAAACTGATAGTTTCCTCAGGAAATTTCAAGACTTGTGGAACAATTTTTTTTATTTTCAGCAGAATAGAATAATGGTTATTTGGGTTTTTTAGAATGTTCTCAAAAGTGACAGAGGCCATTGCTAATCATGAAGTATATTCTACAGGTGTAATGTATTCATAATCCATTTACTGAGAAATAGTGTTAGGTATAGATATTTTAAACTTATTTAAAATTTCAAGCAAGTATTACAGAAAAAATGAATATTTTAGAAACATGAATACTTAAAATGAGAAATGCATTAAGTAAAAATGTTAAAAGAGAAATAAATTCCAGAATCTAATACCCTTCACAAGTTGCACAGCAGAAGGAAAAGAAAAAGGGCAAAAAAAACCCCTAAACAAACAAACCAAAAAAACCCCAAACAAACCAAACCACTAAAAGTATACATTATTTGAACAAAAATAGCTGAAGAAGGCTTCTTTCCATTTACAATGGAAAACAAGAACTTGTAATCTCCAGAGAAAGACAGTGTGGAGCAATAGAGTTGGGGGGGAGGGGGGAATGGAAAACACCTAGGTGAAACTTGATGAATTTATGAGAAAAATACATGTTGTAGGTGGAACTTTAGGGGATTATCTTCAAGGGTTATTCATGGATTCAGACATTCAATAACCTCTCCATGATTCTGGATGAAGTACCTAGGAAGCAACTATGCCACTGACTTTTCATATTGAAAGGCTATAAACATTTATCTGCTTCCAATGGCAGTCGACCACTCAGTACAGTCGTCGTTAGGTGTGCCAAATTCCCTCTGCATACTGCATATTCCAGACACTTGGTACAGAATTAGAATTCTTCTCTGGGACTAAAACCAATACTAGATACAGAACATATTTCTGTATAAAACATCTATGCTATTTGTTGTAAAGTCAAGCATGCAACTCATAAGACCTTGTGTGATTTCACCTTTTGTTGAGAGGAGTTAATGAAAGAATTTATAATGTTAGTAATGAAAATAAATTCATTGATATCATATTAATTCAAATTAATTAGCTGAAAGGATAAACAAAAATGGTTCTAGTTATTTCTAGTGTTAAATTTAGGTACAGAAGTTTTGGCAGTTTTAATCAAAACAAGCCAGTGACTGCAAAAATATGCAATATATTATTCAATTCTTAGACACAAATAGCTTCCTACCTACTCCATTTCTATTACATTTGTATTAACTCCTAATATCCAAGTGTCCTTCATTCAGGTTAGTGAGTTAACTTTCCTTAAAATGTTATTCACTATGCTAAGGTCTTAGAGAGACCTGCAGTTTCAATAAAAGTTTGCAAATTCAAAAGGAAATGGTTTTGCAAGATTAAGAGAGCTAGTTAGGTGACACTGACAATTTGCATCATGCACTTTAAATTAGACTTGAATTATTTCTTTACTGTTAATATGTATAAAGTGACAGTGACTTTAGAAAGTACCTTAGCTCTCTAATAGCATAATGGTCTTCCCAAGTCCCTGAAAGTAACCATAGAGATTCTTCCTCTGAATCCAAATATAAAACCTTGACGCATTTGTCTAGGACTTTCCAGAGTCTATTTAATCCCATGAGCTCTCTAGGGCATGGGGCTCTTTTTTTTTTTTTTTTTCTTAATGTTCTTAAAGAATAAATAATGTATAACAAAAGAATTGGGTTTGATTGCAGTTTTGTGGCTTGATGTCTGTGTTATATGTTATAAACAGAACAAACTAGTGTGAAAGGTGTGCAAAGTCACAAAGCTTGCTGGAATACTGCTGGAAACCTTGGACTCAGTAGAAGGAGTAAGACTTGCTGAGGTTAAATTTACAGATGAGAACAAACTGTGGAGACCAGTTGATACAAAACAAGGGTGGCAATTAAAGCAGTGGTAAATGCTTATTTCCAACCCCAAAGGTATTCTATGAACAAAATGTATCATGCATCAGTTTTTTAATTGAACATAAAAAGCAGTTTATATATTTTCAACAAGTTGGGAAAAAATTGTTTAGTGTAACATAAGAATTTATAAAAAAAAAAAAACAACAAGGAAATTAAGCCCTAGAAATACATGATAAAAATAATTACAAAACCAAAACAGAAACATAATATATGCATTTCTTATAGATTTTTTGGCTGTCTACATTTGTTTGTAGTTATTTGGTCCACCATAGTAGGTATCTTGGGCTTTTTTCTTTTCTTTTTATTTTATTCTATTAATGTTCACCAGGGCAAAAACCAACAAAGTAAAAATAAAAAGTTATTGATATCCTTTGGAACTCATTTTCTCTATCTCCAGTTTAGAAATAAGAAAACATTATAGAATTTTAGAAAGGCTGGAATCACAAACAATTAGAAAATAGAAATCAAACTTCTTTTTTCCTTTATTCTCCACTCTTGCAGTTTGCATTTCTTCAATACAATTGGATAAAATAAAGGACTAGAAAATTTAGATATATAAAGACACAACTTTCTAATATCATGCTCATAGGCACACCAGATAGGTTTCATAATTACAAAATTTAATTAAAGTATCCATCTTTCAATTTTATTCCTTGAGATTTAAGTGACAACATTACTTAAGCTCGTCCATCATGTCATTCTGGCTCATCCTCCTTCCGTTTTTTTGTATATGAGATGGAATTTCTGTTTAAAAATAAAACAACTTAAAAAAATTTGACTAAATACATTTTATGCACAACTAGAAAAACTGTTAGAAAACTACCTGCTGAGCAAATTCCAGCTAGGACAGGGACAAACATCAAGAAAGAGTAAATGAAATAGAAAACTCTAATGATGCTCATTATTGATGTGGGAAATCACTTATGCAAAACAATACTTGGCAAATAGCAATAATGAGTGACAAATGTTATTTAAGTATTTCCAGAATCTCCATAAAATACATTAACTATATCAATTCTTAAATATTAAGAAAACATCACTTTATTATTTAAAAAACAACTAGAAAACTTTTGGTTTGATTTTTGGCCTGGAACATAAATTATAAGTAGTTAAAGTAATAGCTGAATAACACACAGTAATTGTTCCGTAAAAGTTAATATTGGATAAGAGAAATTCCAAAAGCATTAGAATATTTGCTATAAAATCATTACTGTCTAACCACTGAAACCTTAATTCTACTTTGAATCATTTCCATGCCTATTAAAGCTTGCAGTGATAGTGGTGAAAGTAAATAGTTTGAACTTTATCCTTCAATCTAGTGGGTTAGTGAAGACAGAGAGAATGCAGAAAATTCATTTCTGGAGATATTAAAAACAAAACCCTAAGCATCTTGATCAAATCTTGAAGTTGATGCTGCTTTGAGTGGACAGTTGGAACAGATGACTTCCTGAGGTCCCTTCTAATATGAATTATTATATGAGTCTGTGATAACTGACACAATTATTATATATACGTATCATTTAATAAACAGGCAAAGAACCTATTTAAAAGGTTAAGAATCTCCACGTATTTTACATACTGTCATACACATGCTGTCACTGTGCTTTAACTTATTTTAATGCTCTATTTACAATGTCATTTATGACAGTGGAAAGACTTTCAGCATTTATTTATGTCTTAAATACAGCAGTGTAATTAGACTGCAGAGATAACACCAACCAAGATAGCACAGTACTGCACAAAGCAGCAATACTAGCTCAGGTCCTAGAAGCTAGCTTATGATGTGCTATGCCCAGAAAAATTGATCTGCACTGCTTTGATGTATCTATCCTGTTTCTGACTGTAGGTATCGTTCAGGCCGCAGCTAGTTCAGTGCATGGCACTGTTTCACAAAATGTAGGCATACCTTCTTAGGATGTGTATCTTGACTTTTTTTGCTCTGGAAACAAGACAACCTTAAACAGCTTTGAATTCTTAAGGAGTAAAAAAATATAGAAGACATTATAATTGCTGTACTGTTATAATAAAATTGATGATTGAAAGGTTTTGTCATTGACTTCACTACAATTATGCTATAATGAGAAATTAAATTAATAATGGAGAAGTGGGGGTTTGAAGGAGAAGGTCTACAAAGAGGTCACTAATTTTTGTTAAATTGTTTTTAAATTGTATTCTGTATTTAAATTATATTTTGGCATGACAGTACCTCCACTCACCTCCTCTTTACTTTATGTATGTATAGAACCATGTGTGGGACTAAATCCACAAGTCTAGATAGTGTAAAACAGAAAAGAAAGCCATTTAGAGACCTAAAGAGCTATGATCTTCATTGTGCCACACAACAATGTGGGATCTAAAGCACAGGAAACAAAAAGATTAAGAGAAACCTAAATGCTCTTAAGGGAGAGTTAACCTAGAAAAAGGGCAAATAGGGGTACTACAATGGGATTATATAAATACAGAATGTTATACTAAAAGAAATTAAAGAAAAGAGGATACTCATATGGACTTTTGGCTTCAGACATTAATGCAAACAATAAATTCTCATTTAATTGTGTTTAATGTTCATAATGCTTTTTAGACAGAACACTTTTTTAGATAGTCTTATTGTTTCCTTTTGTATTTAGTAAGATTTCTTAGAAATATTCTAGAAATTAAAACATAAAATTTTATCTAGATTAGTTTTATTCCTGACAAAAACAGATTGGAACATGATTATGGGAAATTATAAAGTACATTTGGTCTTGTATGAAAACAAAATGCCATTTTCATTTAAGGGATCAATATTAAAGTTCTGTAGGAATATGATTTTTTCTTTGAATTGCAACCTCCATACTGATTTTAGTATCCATTTTATAACAGGAGCTTGACATCTCATTTTACTATTATGTTTGACTAGCTTTAGCCAAAAAAACCACATTAAGAAAAAAAAAATCTCATCTGAAAATTGATAATGATTAACAAACTTTTAATTCATCATCTGTTACACAAACCAAAATCAAATCCTTAAACGCCTAAGCAACACAACAGCTTTTTTGAATGCTGTTTTGATGTTTTCTAGGAGGTCTCACTTCAGAGATTTCTCAATTTCCTTCTGTTTACCAAATTTTCTTATTGGACTCTATATGTAAAAATGTAGTGTGATAAATCAGAAACAAACAAACAAACAAACAACAAGACATATTATAGGACATGCATTCTCCTATAAACTTTTCTAAAGCTATGTAATGGGGGTATAAAGCATCTCAGATAATTAAAATACATATCTCCACAGGCATCCCCAGAAACATTTCTATTTTGAAACACTTAGTTTTAAGTGAAAATTTTATTTATTTAATGAATGTAAAAGTCTTCCATGAAAAAGTGTAAAAATGTAGTGGAAGAAATGCAAACCAGTTGAAATTTTTCACTGTGTTACCAGATCAGAATGGCCAATTTCTACTTACTGTGAATGTCTTTTTCTGCTAGTCCCAAAGGCATAATCTTGCAGTCTTTAAAAATTAAGTAATAAACCTTGAAAACAGGAAAAAGGGTCTCAGCCTTTATATTGTTCATCCTGATTAATGTTTAATGTGTTAGCATCTTGGAATGCAGCAATTTCTTCAAGCAAAAAAATGTAGTCAAGGCTTTTTTTTTTTTTTCTATTTGGAGTTGCAATATTTGGAGTTTACCCTATGACTCAATAGGGTAATATAGTATAGTATACTTTCCTAAACTCTATGATATAGTATATTACCCTATAGCCAATAGCATATTCTCTCTAGCTGTACTGTTCATTATCTCTTTTTTGACAAGCAGGATGCAGATCTTGATTGTATCAGAAGTGGTAGACAATATACATGCTTTAATTTTATTACAATAACAATGATAGTCAAAATTATTAACTTAAATTCCTATCATGTTCATTGTAAACCTATATAAGAATTTTATTATAAATCTTTATTTGAAATATTGCTTTATTGTGAGCAATTATCTTTTTCTTTGATTACATAATTCTTATGGTGACATTTCAAACAAAACTCAATACTTTGAAAGAAGACAATACATTTAAAAAGTCTTATACTTCATTGTCCTGTTTAACATCTTTGTTGGCAACATGGACAGTGGGATTGAGTGCACCCTCAGAAAGTTTGCCCAAGGCATGAAGCTGTGTGGTGTAGTGAACATGCTGGAGGGAAGGGATGCCATCCAGAGGGACCTTGACAGGCTTAAGAGGTGGGCCCGTGTGAACCTCATGAAGTCCAGCAAGGCCAAGTGCAAGGTGCTGCACATGGGTTGGGTGCAATCCCAAGCACAAATACAGTCTGGGCGATGAGTGGATTGAGAGCAGCCCTGACAAGAAGGACTTCGGGGTGTTGGTTGACAAGAGATCAACATAACCCAGCAATGTGTGCTCACAGCCCAGAAAGACAACTGCATCCTAAGCTCCATCAAAAGAGACTGTAACCAGTAGGTCAAGGGAGGTGACTGTTGCCCTCTACTCTGGTGAGACCCCACCTGCAGTACTGTCTCCAGCTCTGGAGCCCCCAATGTAAGAAAGACATGGACCTGTTGGAGCTGGTCCAGAGGAGGGCCACAAAGATGATCAGAGGGCTGGAGCCCCTCTCCTATGAAGACAAGCTGAGAGCATTGGGGTTGTCCAGCCTGGAGAAGAGAAGGCTCTGGGAAGAACTTATAGCAGCCTTCCAGTATCTAAAGGAGGCCTCCAGGAAAGATGGGGAGGGACTTTTTACAAGGGCATGTGGTGATAGGACAAGGGGTAATGGCTTTAAACTGAGAGATGGTAGATTTAGATTAGATGTAAGGAAGAAGTTCTTCACTGTGAAGGTAGTGAGGCACTGGAACCAGTTGCCCAGAGTGGCTGTGGATGCCCCATCTCTGGCAGTGTTCAAGGCCAGGTTGGATGGGGCTTTGAGCAACCTGGTGTAGCGGAAGTTGTCCCTGCCCATGGCAGGGGGGTTGGAACTGGATGATCTTTAAAGTCCCTTCCAACACAAACCATTCTAGGATTCTTTTGCTTCCTTCAACAGATACACAATAGTTGTTGGTCTTTTTTTTTATTTTACTACGATTATGTATAAATTGGTACATTGTATAAAATTTGTCACCAACACAAGACAAATCTTAAACATTTGAAATCAAACCACAATAATTCAGGATAATTTACACTGTTGCTCTTTTTTCCACACTTCCCTTCTCTTTTCAGACAGTGGCTTAATGACATGATGCAAGGTTCATATTGATAAGTTCACTTGTACTTGGGCAAAGTTAGCTAGGTTGAATAAATGTTGATCGTTGTTTGACCTCCCCTGGTGTCATTTCACGTTACGTCTGACAAAGGAAATCCACAAACCTGAGTCATTCCAACTTGGGGACGTGACATATGATGCCTGATAGCATTTTGAATAGAATGAGTAAAAGATGATTCTAAAGACTTCTTATCAAAGTGTGATGGAAACAATAGCAGGTATATATGCATTCCTAATTAAATAATGCATTGTGTGATTTATTTCACTTATATAAACTATGGATCACCTTATGTTGTCTTGAGTCTTCAGTATCTGTTTGATTTTGTGTTTGTGTAATGCATTTCTATTTTCCTCAAAGTAGAAATAAAGAATGACGATATAAGTAAGCAATGACAAAAAACCACTTTCCTTTCCAATCTTCACTTCTGGAAATGAAGGCATTTTTGTGAATTCCATTTCCATTTGTCTCATTCTTTATTAATTCACAAAACAATATAGTTTGGATTTTTGTTGCATGTTTTCAGAACTACAGTCTAACTTATTTAGTGCCATCTCCAGTTATGGTTGACTTACAGAAATGAGGGATAGGAAAAGCAAAAAATATTAGTGCTGTCATACAGCAAAACACAAGAATAATGCAAAATATAAAGAAAATGTCATATAAATCCAATGTTTTGAAAGGAAAGAAGGTGATTGATGGCAGTTCTAAACTCTACAAGGCAGACAAATAGTTGGGATTTTACCAGCAGTTATGCAATTAATTAGCATAAAAATATCAGTATTTCTCTGTGTGCAAGCTGTGATATAGATTGATGCATACATTTTATAACTTACAAGAAATAACTCAAAGTCTTCTTTTTCTTGGTTCTGGGCTGTCTGTGTGTTTAACATAATGCAACATTCTGATTAAATACACTAACTACAAATTTGTGAAATATTAATAGTTGAGTATGTATTTGATGTAGCTATTTGTCATATGAGATTACTAGTGTCTTCATTTTTTTATGTAATAAAATGGGTGGAAGTTGCTCAGCACCTAACAGGGTTAGCTCCCTTGGAAGTGTGTACAAATATTGAGTTTATCAGTTACCATCTATATGTGTTAAAACTACTCAAAGTAACAGATTATTTACAGAAGAGAAATATTATTTTGAACAGCTTTCCTTCTATGCAACACTGCTGTTAAATGCTAACATTTGGATCTTAGACCTGAGCTTTCCATTATGACATGCATAATGTTATGAATCATAGACTGTTTCTGTTTTTTTATTATCCCTTAGTGTTTTGTTTACATGTTTAAGATTTAAAAATAAAACCCAACCAAAAATAGAGTGATTATTTTTAAAAAGAATACATCTGAAATTTTAAGATAGCACTGCATATTAGTTTGTCATAGTTTAACAAAAAGTAAAATGTTTAACTGTATGAGGTAGAAGACACTAGCATGTCCATGTACTGCATCAGACCAAAGGTGGATCTTGTTCAGTATCTTGCTTGCAAGCGTAGCTGTACACAAAGGCATGGAGAACAGTAATGTGAAAACATATTCCACACTCACTCAAGCCATCTCTCTTCCAGAATGAAGACCACTACCTTATGTAGTCATTTCTTCCACAGAAACAATTTCACATGGACTGGAGGAAAAAAAAAAGGGAACCCTGACCACAACCACCTCTTGCTGTCGCAACACTGAGGGATTGACAGCTACGGTGGGCTGCAGTGGAATCCTGGGCCATGTGCAACATGCCCAGAGCTCCGGGGAGGTGGCCAGGCCTCTGAATGCACTCAGAGCCCTGACACCTCCAAAAGGTTTATTGCATGATGACCTTAGTGCTAGAAATCTTGACAAATGTGAAGCATTTTTAGAATTGTGATGGCTTGACCCTGGCTGGAAGCCAGGTGCCCACCAAAGCCACTCTATCACTCCCCCCTCCTCAACTGGACAGGGGAGAGAAAAATATAAAAAAGGGCTTGTGGGTCAAGATAAGGACATGAGAGATCATTCACCAATCACTGTCACAGGCAAAACAGACTCAGCTTGGGGAAAATTAACTCAATTTATTACAAATC
>JANZLQ010000008.1:22090606-22113230 GCA_026212715.1 Elanus axillaris
CATACTGGACTCAAAACTTAGCACTGTACCGGCTACTAGGAAGACACTTAACTCTATCCCAGCTGAAACCAGGACACAGGGTCAGCCCACTACACCTTAAAACTCCCTGTTTGAATATAAGCCCTAGCACAGCCAACACAGAAGAAAACAAATTCATGACGTGCTATTGAGATTAAAAAGCCAAGACTATAGGTAACATTAGTCATCTGTTGGGAAATAAATAACATTTTGTGCAGAACTGAAGGTGGAGGCCTACTACGGGAAGGAGTTCTCACAATCTTTTTTTATTTACACCATAGGAATATAACTGGGATGTTAAGTCCCAGGATATTTATTTTATTAATGTATGACTTGTTATTTATATGCTTGAAAAGACATTGAATGCAAAGCTGTTATTTATTTCAGACTGCAAGCCCTGGGTTTTGTCCATCTACATCATAAGGTGCAGGAACCATTAGAGGCTGATCCAAAAGTTTGGTGGTAAGAAACTTATTCAGGACTGAGAGAACAGTGTAGCTCACACTGGATTCTCAGCCCTGGCTCCCTAAACGAGGTAAGGGAACTGGGGGACGCTACCAAGAATGAGAATTGAACAATCATTGCAATTCACATAGAGATAGGAGTTTTAGAATACAAAAAAAATGGCATGTGTGTATTTTCTAATGTAGATAATGCTTTTTAGCATTTGCGATTTTTCCCCCATTAAGTTCTAGGTTTAGAAATTTCAGTTAATTTATTCATGTCTACCTATAATATAGTGAACTAATTGTGCTTTGCTTCATTGTAAGAAATTATACTTATTGTTCTGGGAAATGGGAGCAGATACTGTTATTCTTTGCTACTGCAGACTTCCAGATAGATTTTTTTTCCCCTCAGATTAAAAGGGAACATTACAAATCTTTAAATTATCAAGCATTATCAGAGTTATTTGGTCTGTCAGGAGTTCTCCTCTCTTGCAGAGCAGCCCATCAAAAGGGGTTTCAGTGAATGTGCCTAATAATATAACTTGAGTTCTAAGAGGCAGTTTCTATAGAATCTACTGTTAGGGTAGAAGTGAGATGTTAGATAAACTTTACTGATTTAGAATTTCTGTAAATACTAACTTCAGCATGCTTTCCTATTTATTGTGGTTGTTGAGATTCCATTTATTCTTACTACATCATCCTATCTGCAACTGTACAGCTTATTAGGAATGTAGATTTCAGCACATTAAATTATGTGCCTAATTTTCAAAATGAATAGCAATGCTCTATAGACTAATGACATGGTAGTTTGGGGCTTATATAATTTAAGAAAGTTGTTCTGAAACCATGTAATAAGTAATTAAGAAAATCAGAATAACTATATGCACATTGTTCAGCATTTCCTGGATTGGATTAGATTTCACCAAATGAAATGTTAATATTGAAAATAAAGAATAAGTAATGATACATATGTTTATATAAGGTTTAAACAGCAGATGATATTTTCAGAGAAATACTGAAAATTGAAAAGCCTGGTTTCTCACAGGATGCCATGGTTTGATCTGCAGGAGTGAATTGAAAAACTCTCATTAAACAGAGAATTTAAAACAGAATTAGAGATAGTATCAACTTTTGATTTCAGCATGAACAAACAAACAAAAATTCTTTCAATATATTTTCTTTTCTACTAGTTATAAAATAAAACTTATGTTGTCAAATGCATATTTTTTTTGAAATAAACTGCTGTAGAGATATAGTACTTTTTTTTTTCAGGCACACTGTTTATTTTTGTTTTTTTCATTGGTTGTTTTTTCCCTAGACATTAATACTCCACAGAGTGAAAAGCTGCAAAATTTGAATTATTTTTTCTTCAATATGAAGTTTAACAATGACAAGTGCAAATCCTACACCTGTGACAAAATAAGCCCAGTAAGCCAAAGAGTGCAATACAGACTAGGTTCTGTGTGGCTGGGGAGCAGCCTTGCTGAAAGGGACCTGGGGTTCCTGGTGGACAAGCAGCTGACCATGAGCCAGCAGTGTGCCACTGCAGCAACAAAGGCAATTTGAATCCTACGCTGCACACACAGGGCATTTCTAGCAGAGATAGAGACATTATCATCCCACTCTACTCAGTGCTTGTCAGGCTACACCTGGAGTGCTGTGTCCAGTTCTGGTCCCCACAATTCAAGAAACATGCAGACAGACTGGAGAGAGTCCAAGGGAGGGCCATAACAATGATCAAACTGCTGGAGAACCTGCCCTATGAGGAAAAACTGCAAGAGTTAGGTCTTTTCTTCCTGGAGAAGAGAAGGTTCAGGGGGGACCTCATAACAGTATTCTAGTACTTAAAGGGAGGCTACAAAGAGGATGGAAGCTTTCTCTTCACAAGGAGCCACATGGCTCAGTTCATTATAGTGCATAGCTGGCAGAATCTCATGTCCAAATTAAGGTCTTCCTCCACAAACAGATTTATTTTTCTTTTTATATACAGCTACTTCAAATTAATCAAATTCGAAAAATGCAATAACAGATGTCATCCTTCTCTTGTGCTTTTCTGACAAAATTTCCCTTGTACTTAACCTTGTTATTGGAATCTCATCCAAAAATCAGAATAATTTTTAATCTTTGCAATGAAACATACATGTTGGTAGGTTACATATGAAGTGACCAAGCCTTGAATCTCTATGACACTAGATAAGCAGGAAATAAATCTGCTGAAATAAAACATTGATTTCTAAATGTAGTGTGTTGAACATCATTTTTTTCCGTGTTGAATTTTCTCAAATATTTGTCAAATGTATTTCTTTTCTCTTAATTCAAGTCTTCACAGACTTTTCAGTGCAAGAAAAGTCCATTCTCGGGTAAAATTGTAAAGAACTTTAAATCTTTTGCTTCTACCAAAGTCCAGTGAGGATTTGTGTAAGGGTCTTCAGGACTTTGTAACACCCTCATCTATGGTATTCAAGATCTTAAAACAATTTTTAATTATTAACTTTCAGATTAATTTTATCTCTTCAAAAATAAGTTAAATTAAAAATGATTAGAAGGTAATTCCTTGGGAAAATTAAGCAAATCTGAGCTAAGGATGATACTTCAGAAATTGCTGTCAAAGACTATTAATTGTAGTTTTTAACTTTCTGTAGGAAAATATTTTCCAGCATACTTACTTAGCCTCAACACTCTTACTTCATTAATTTTGGTAGTTTCCCTCCACTCAAAAATGAATCTGTATTCATTCTATTCCTTCTGTTAAGCTTTTGTAAACCTCAACTTCATGCTCCCTGATCCTTTTTTACTCAGAAAATGATTTACTTTCTCTCAGAATGCAGATCAGCTCATCAATTAAAAGTCTGATGTCATCTTTTAAATCTTTTATCTCTAGACTTCACACTTTCTTTTCTGTCATTCGAAAAAGCAGAATTATTCTTAATAAATTACAATGAGTAGCTCTGATGAGGAACCAGACTAAGTAAAAACTACATTCTGTTCTCAGGGAAATGGGTATGAACTTTGTAATTGCCTTCAGTGGCAGCAGAATTCTACTCTGTTTTCTTTAGAAAATTATATGTGTACGTACATTAAAAATTATTAAAAATATGTTTATTAAATTTTCTGTTGGTTCATCATAGCTGTTGGTTTTGAGTATGGGCATTTGATATTACCATAGGGAATCATGCAAAAATGGAGGCAGCATTCACTGTTCAAATAGGAGATGGGTGTTCAAATAGGAGATGCATATGGATAATAAAAGTAGATGGCTATATTGAGAGAAGCTATGTCTTTTCATGAATGGCTCTCGCCATCCCAGCCAGACTCAGTACTTCAAGTTGGAACTCCAAACTGGTAAAAGTAAATTTATACTGAAGTGGAAATGTCTCCTTTTCTTGAAGTGAGCTAATGAAAGACTTAAACTTTTCCAATCTCTAAATGTATGCCTTTAGGGGAATGCAATTACAGGGACTTGAACACTGTAACTTTGTGGAAAGAAAACACACACTGCTAGGTATGGCATAATAAGTAAGTAAAAGGATTGAACAGAAGCTTACATTTCACTCACTTTTCAATGCAGGTTCTTTTCTCCAATCATCCAGCTTCCAGTGACTTCTTGGGTTGACAAATCCTTCCAAACTCTCCCTGGATACCTGTAGGACTTGGCTGTGAGTCTGTTGCAAGCTGGCTCTATATCCATTCACCTACCACTTTCTGCTCCTGCTATAGGCATCTTCTTTCTCTGTCACAGAGTGCTTCTTAATCCTGTTATTCAAGAGCTTCTTTAAGCATATCAGTGAACGTATAGCACTTTTTTCTCTTTAGAGGGAGGCTCCTGATCTGTTTTTTATTACCTAAGACAAGGTGACCCCCTACTGCCTAGTTTCACCCTTGTTGGGATGAACCCATTAGAAGAACTGGAATAAACAGGTTTAATAGCTTTACCATCCATCACACTGTGTATCAACTCTTGTTTTCAGAAGAGGGCATTAAACTTCACTGAACTGTGGTGCAATTACTCTCTGATGAAACAGCTAATTTGCTTTGCATTCTTGGAACAATTCATTTACAGCAAGTTCAGTCTGCAGTGTAGACATGTGCAAGGAACACAAACACTTCTGGGTGTTCCTGTTGGAAGCTTTATAGGATCTGAAAGGATAACTATCTGTCCCACTTTTAAATTCAACCTCCACAGAACAATAAAGAAGGAAAATAAAAATGTGTTAGCAAAACTTCTCTGTGAACAGAATTCTTGCTTTAGGCACGATAGAGCTTTTATCATCCCCCTCAGTACACAATGTACATCTAAGATCCATTCAGTGGCCCTATGGTATAGTACGAATTTTGTCTTTCTCGGTTCATGTGTTTTATCTGGTATTCTGAGACTTAAACTATCACAGTAAGTTTCTCTTTCTGTCTCTACTAATAATCCCTGAATTTATTTTCTGGCTGAAACCATTATTTTACACATCTTAAATATATCCTACATTTTCTACGGCTTTTTTGAAAATCTGCTTCCAGCTAGGAGTGTAAGAGAGAGTACAGCTATGAGACTTTGCAGAAGGGGAGGTTCCACAATGATACTCTTTAAATATCAGAAAATCTAAGTATGAAATGCAACTGTCTTAATTCATTGAGACACACTGTCCATGTGTCACTATTTTAGTCAATCACAGAATTACTTGTAAACTGTAGAATGCAAATATTATAAGACTGAGTTAACACAAAATAAATTATGCTTGATTTTCCTATGTATGTGAACCACTGGTTCATATTTTCCTACATTGCAGTAACACTACAGTTATTTAGTATGGGGACCAGGTTAGTAGTGATGGGATTGTAGCAAATTACTACCACCTGACAGGGACAGATGTAAACAGAACAATTTACTTTGGGCTGGTCTTTCTAAATTATTATATTAGGTCAATGTCCCATTTAAGACATGTAAACACCTTAAAGAAGAAAAAACAATTTTACAAGATGACATACAATTTAAAGTAAAGCAATTAAGAATTTTCTTTCTGAAATTTTTCATCTTTGTGCTTTTTAGCACTTAAGTGGTAATTATTTTTTTTTAAAAAAATATTCTTAAATAGCCCTCTGTTAAACTCAGAGATATAGTTCTGGTGAGCAGACAGCTGCAAGCTAGCTTATATATTCTCTAGGTAGTTGCTTATGTTTCTCTGTTATTCCTGTATATAATTGAAGTAAACATTATTTAAAGAATTCCAAGAAAATGCCTGCAAATGCATATTTGATCTGTATGTAAGCCTACAAGAAAAAAATGCAGTCAGCTCAATAAGTGGGTATCTTGGTTCCGTAATCTTGGAAACATATGCATCTATGCCTTTAAAAAACACTGAACTAAAGAAAATATTGGCCATGACTATGCCATAGTTATCTCTTTCTCTTATTAAAGTCAATAACAAAATGCTTCCCACTTTACTGAAGAAGTGAAAGATGCACATAAATCCTAAGTGTTGTTAATATCTTACTAAGAGAACTCTTAACATTTTTAATAAACAAAGATGACACTTTATTAAGAAACTGCATTGTCTAAATTTCATATTTATAAAGGTATCTTTTCTATTTGGAATATTGTAATGGAGTTCACTTCAGGTATTCCCTAATCATGGATATAATTCAGATAGCCTTGCAGACATGCAACAGGTTTACTGTCTTGCACCAAGCTGCAGTGGTTGGAAACGGGGATGGAGACAGATACTCCCATATTGTCCCGTTCGTATTTTGTTTGCAGTTTTATCCCCTTTCTTGATCAACCCTGCCACTACATTTACTGTCCTTCCAAAAAAAAGTACCAGACCCCAATTTACTTCTTTTCTTTTAGCTCTAGTTCACTGCCCCTTGTTCATAGCTGTGGTATGGTTATCTTTCAAACTCTGCCTTAGTAATCTTCTTTGCTTAGTGCTTCCCCTTTTCTAGACATATTGCCATTTGTACAGTTCCAGTCTTCTTTTCCACTAACTGTTTTTGTGGCAACAGGTCACTGCTGGTCATTAGCACAACTTCTCTTACCAGTATTTTGTCAGGAATGTCTTAGCAGTATTTTAAACTGATTTTTAATGATAAACTTGAAATAGAAGAAACTTCTGAATATTCAGAGTATGTTCTTAAATAAGCATGATCCTTTTGTATACAGTCTAAGTCTAGACAAAAAAAATGTAAAATCCTAGAGATAGGTTTTTAGAAACCTAGAAAAAAAAACAGTCCTTAGAATCTGCCACTTCTGATCAAGTATAAAATTCTGGTTTTCTCTCTCATTCTGTAGTTTCATCAAATGTACTAATTTATTTTTGTGTACCATGAATCATTAAAAGCTTATAGCTATCAGTATCTGTAAGTGGTTTTGTTGTTTTGGTTTTTTCCAAAATATTTACCAAAAAAAGTCAAGATTATGTAAACCAGCATATTAATTGAAAAGTAATAAGCTGATGAAGAACCATTGGATATTGCTTTTTTCTACCACTGTGTCAAAATTAGGTATCAACAGCTGCGGTTTTCTGGCTTAGAACATTTAAACAGCAAAATTTCTTCAGTTAAAACAAAATAAAAACCCCTTGAGATCACACTGTAATAAAGTTAGGAAACATGGGAGGCTTAGCCTTGCATGGTGTTTATGGCTAAAATCTGTCTCAAAGTCTTTAAGAAAATTCCATATCTAAGCATGTAATATTAAATATAGTACCCTATCTGACAACAGTCCCCTATCACTCAGCACTTCATCTGATTCAGTTCAAAAAAGCAGTTCTAAAATATATGTTTTTATTTCTAATTTGCTTGAGGATGCTTATCTCAAACATTCAGATTTTCAGAGCTGGCTGCTTGCCAGGCATATGTCAACTCTAATACCTTGTAGATATTGTGGATGTTGTTATTGCTCAGTCTAGGTCACCTTTTGGTATCAGCTCTTTTAAAATGTGTCCTTAACTTGACAAAGACCTTACAGATGAATATCTACCTTATAAACCTTTTTTTGCAAGGAGAAATTAACCACAAGTTTTTTATTATTTAGGTAATATCAGAGTCTCCTTGATAAGCTGGAGGGATACCAACTGACACTCCAGAAGTCTAGTTGACAAGTAACCTCAGCATACAGTTTATATCCTAAAGATGCAAATGCAGTGGTTGGGGGTTTTTTAGTTACTTAATTCTTATTTCATTCTTCCAAATGTTCCAATATATAGTCTGGAAAATTATCAGCATAGTAGCAGTAGCACGTCTTGAGCTAACTTACAAGGGAGACAAATCTCCAGAGACAGCATGAATAGAGAGGATTTTATGAGTCAGTTTTATATAGAATACCTTTACTGCCTTTCTCCCCTAAGAACAAAGGGCTGGAGCACGGAAATACATGAATAGCGTGAAATACTGTCTGGTTTGCTCCTTCATTCATTCTCCACAACTTACAACTTAATTCAGCCAGTTCAGCTTTCTCCTCTGGATCAGTATGTATTAGGCAAAGACTTCTGAGACTTCTGGGTTGGACTGTATGGTCTCCAGAGGTCCCTTCCAACTTCAGTTATTCTGTGATTCTGCGCAGCATTACTAGCTTGTATAACAAAATATTGATAGATTTTGTTATAGTGGCAATGACCATATTATTCTATTTCTAAATCTGATGTATTTCTTTACAGAAGAAGTACAGAACCATAAGTTCAGAGATACATCTTGCAGCCTAGAGGTTATAGAAAGAATAAGTTATACTTGACTGCCAGCTAATGGAGTCCCTTTCTGTGATGCTAAGCTGATAGCAGCTGTAACAGAACCAGGGTACTAGACCAGCTGGGCCATTTCTGTCCAGTCTGCCAGTTCCTATGTTACCAGTAACATAATTTACTGAAAGTAAGTATAAAGTTTCTATTCTCTATTAATCATATTTGTGGGTCTTGTTTTTTTTTTCTTTTCTTTTCTTAGAGCCATAACCGCATTTTGAAATTTCTGTTTCTTTTTTATTTTCTTCATCTGTTTTTCATTCATGGTTTTATGTTGTCTTTCAGTTACTGAGATTTTGTTTCTGTAAATTCAGACTATGTTCTGAAAAGTAGAAACTTATCATCACTAGTAAAACTTACATAGACTCAAGTGTCATTCCCAGGGGAACTGTAGGATTTGCCCATGAAAGAGCCCTATAGAAGGAGTTAAAGTACTGACTTGCCCTGTTCTTGTGTTAAATTATTTGCTCAATGGTGTGAGTAACTGATGCCAGTAACCATTTCTGAGTGCTTGTACCCAACCAAATAAAGACAGTAAGCTCTTCTTTATTGTTAAGGTCCTTCTAGGACACCAATTTCTTTTAAGAAAGATTGCTATGAAAATATGAAAAGTCTTAACAAATTAGATACAATTAGGTCCAAATATCAGTAATACAGAAAATAATACAAAAGCACTGAAGTAACAAAACCAGTAATGGTGGCTGATATTTAGAGGGGTGGATGCCACAAGGCAGAACTGTGAAATTACTTAATGTAGCCAGTAGATTCCTGCTTCTCTTAAGTAATTCTGTCAAGTGGTTGTAAAGTTGTAGTTGTCGATCTGTAGAACAATCTTACAGTAGCAACCATGGACATTTTATTAGAAACTTATGCATCTTCTAAATCCTTCTTTGCATACTATGGAGCTCAATCAAGAGGGTATCATAAGCAGTAAGAATTATTCTGTAGCAGCTATTAAATGAACATACGTATCTGGAAAAAACTTCTCAAGAATCACTGCTGTGTAAGAACCACCTGGCTCCAGAAGAATAAAGATTAGCTCAAGATCTGGTGCAATGTGCTATGATAGATAGCATGGGTAACGACACTGACAGTAACAAATGAGTGACATTTTGCATTACAATTCTCTACACCCCTACACCCCCAGTCTGCAAGTATTTTACTCTGGATATTTTCAAAGGTCTGACTTTTCTTGGAGAGTTTCATATGAAACAATTCACTTGTTTCCCCAGTGACATTAAGAAAATACTTATTCCTTTTTTTTACAAAAATAGCTTTATTATATTTTTTAAAGAGCTTTTCTGCTCCAAGAATACACATATGACATTTAGCTGATAGTTTGCCAATATATCAAGGAAATTTGCTATTTAATTAAAAAAACTAAAATTGTCTATTGAGGTAAGCTTGAGCTTCTAATTCACACTTGTTCACTAAAGATTAATTACAGTTTGGCATCACATTAAGTGAAAATTTATTGTTCACTGTTCATATTCAGCCAAGGTCATGTGGGCTGAGTATGATTTTTTTACTGTAATTGTTACTCCATGATGAAGATGTACATGATTTCCAGAACACTGAAGGAACTGCGTATTTCCTAACTTTTGTATTCTTCCTTTGCAGAACAAATTGTTTTACTGTAGCATAACTGTATATTTTGTTTTTCTGTGGCATTCTTCAATTTGATGTTCTTATTACAGATTGAAGGAAACACCAGGAATACTGGGAACTGAAGTAAAAGTGTGCTTGCTTTGCACTATCCTGTTGGGAAACACATCTGTACCATGTAGATGGCTAGGAAAGAGCATCTAAAGTAAAGAGATCAGATGATGTACAGTCAGGTTCTGAGTGAAGTGCCATTTACATCTTTTCACACATAGCTTGCTGAGAGTATGCTCCTTACTGTTATGACTACTGACTTGTTTTCTAGTTTGGTGATTATTGAGATAAACAGAGATCTATGCTGTTGTAGTATTAATCATTTTTACAATTGTCCCCTCATGTGTTATCAGTGTATCTTCTTCAGGCCTGATAAACTGTGGTTCATATGAAGTTTTCTGTACAGAAAAAAAGGAATGAAATGGAAACCAGTGACAGATACACAAATTGCAATAGCGCTACTGCTGTGACAGCATTATAATATGATAGACCAGATATTCATTATCCTCAAAAGCTAAAAATAACCTGCTTATTAATGTGTCATTGCTCTTTGCTTCACACAAAGCTATTTTTTCTTGTAATAAATTGATCCTAAAGAAATTATAATCATACTGCATCAAAAAAATTGCTTGCAAACCTCATATATAAGTTGTCAGTTTGGAGTATTAGAATACATAGATGTAATTGTTAATAATCTAATTTTAATTTTAAAAGTCTATTTGCAGTAAGCATATCATTATTACTTCATAATCTTAAAATGTATTTTGTTATCTTTTACTAATTTGCATTTAAAATTAGATAACATGCTATGCATAGTTAATAGAGAGGAATATAATTAACCTGTATACGCTCAATGTTTTCTTGAGCATTCTAATCTAAAAACATTCAGGATATATAATTACATGCAATTATAAAATAATTAAATAGATTTTTTTATTATATATTGATTACAGCAGAAGTCTATATGGTTTATCAACAGCTGCAGAATATATCTATTCCTACGTGACAATTCTCATGCTTACTACTCTTTGAAATAACAGTTACTAAAAAAGATTAACTTAATAGCCAAACATCTGTTCAGCCTATTAATAAATATAAATAATCTAGAAAAAATGCAAAATAATATTGTGGAACCTAAATTTAAATAGTCTTTTAATAATTTCCTTCTTGAAACAATAGAAAGATAGCTAGAGGAAGTATATATAACATTACCATTTGAAAATGTTATAAATAATAAAATACAACAAGAGTATGTAGTTATCCCAGTAAAAAAAAAAAAAAAAAATTTTTTAACAAAAATATTTCACAGCTGTACTGTAGTGGAAGGCCAGGGGGGAGGGGGAGGGGGGTGTCTATAATTTTAATATGATTTATACAAATACACTTATTTCTAAAGATTAACCTCTGATATAATCCTATTGAAATCAATGGGATCTAATTAAAAATTACTCTGTTGATCAGAATTTATAGATATTTAAAAGATATCTGTTGATTTTCTTTCATCAAGCTTTAAACAAGAAATTAGCAATGTTTACAGAGGATACACTTAACCAGTATTTGCAATTTGAAGGAAAAGATCCTGTGGTCTCAATTTATTTCTGATTGTTACAATGCCCTTCTTAGGAGTCTGAGCCCCTCCTGATGGTCACTGCTGCTGGGTTCTGCTCTTCAGCAGAACCCATTCAGCTTCACACACATTTCAGACCATGCTACAGTCCAGCTGTGTCTCCTCTCATTTTCGGATGTCCTACTGGAATAGGTCAGAGGTCACACAGGTCACAACAAGGGGCATTTGGTTCTGGCATAGGTACTAAAGACAGCTCATACCTGAGCTGTACATTTTTGGAAAAGGGAAACTCTATTCCAGTTTTCAGTGTCAAAAGTGTAACAGCAACATCATGGACCATAAGCCACACAGACACAGACAATACCAACACAACACCTCTCTGTCAAAAAATTCAGTTTTGCTTTATTAAGGATTTTTTTGTTTTGTTTTCACGTTGTTGGTGTTTCTCTGTAGGAAAGGCAGTGTAATTGGAAAAAGGAAGGATAATGTATATGAGCTGGAGAATGGGATCTCAAGAATCAAGTTTATTGCATCTGCTGTCAGCAAGGAGGGAATAGGAACCTGCTGCCACTGAGAGAGGACCCCGCCTTCCCCTCCAAGGGCAGATGCCTTGTTACACATTGTCACCTTTTGCTTGGTGGCAGCAGGAATTGATGAGGAAAATGTGCAATGAGGTGAAGGTGCTCCTGCAATAGCAGTAAGAGAAGGAGCAAACCTAATATATAAGGCTTGTCTGTTACATGCAAAACCACCTAAAGAACTGGGGGAAAAAATGGCATTCCAGTTCCATATTAGGTTTTCTTATGAAACTTGAAAAAGAGATGTAACACAGACACTTCTGTAATGACAACTAAAAAAACCTGACATTTTCTATGTGGTTTTTGTTTTTTTTTTTTTTTCCCAGCAGCTTCAGAAGGATTATGTAAAGGATGAACAAAGAGATTTTGATTTTCCCATGATCGGAAAAGTGCCTGTTAAATCCAGTGGCATGTGGAAGTGACTATGTCCTTGGACAAAATCCAATCAACAGCAATCAATCCTTTCAATTGTGTAATAGTCTTGAGAAGATGAAGCTTTGCCACTGAAATGTGACATTGTTTTCCATTAAATAATGAAGCAGTTATTGCCATAGTAAACCAATGTCAAAAAGCAATGACTAAGGACAATCCTTCATCTATCATTATCTAATATTAGTGCATTTTACTGAAGTACTTGAAACACTGGACAACAGTATACATAAACCACTACAACTGGAATATTACAAGGCATTTAATTTGGCAATGAAAAATTTATTTACTGGGCTTACAAACTTGTTCACATTTTATTCTTTTATGAATAACGAAATGGTTACCAAAACACCTGTCTTTTATTGTTTTAAAGGCTGCTCTGAAAAGCAGGTAGAAATTGTGGATTATATATACTCATCTCCACACTGGGGTATGTGAAGGAATTGAAAAAAAAAAGGAAAATAGTAGTGCCTGAAAAACTCTGAAAAAAAGAGTAGGAATGAGAGAACAAAACTTCAGTGAGGTCCCTGCAATTCTGTAACAATGGATATAATTTACCAGTCATAGGCCTTTATCTTTCCATCTTCCCCTTTTAATCCCTACTGCCTCACAGCTGTTTAATGAAGTCACCTCATAATACTCAGTATTCATTGCCATTGTCTCCATTTGCATGCTTTTTTGTTTGATTCTTTATATAGTGGTTTTAAAAACTCGAGTGAATGTGCAAGCTGAAAGAAAGTATTCTTCTTGTCTACCTTAAAACAATCTAGAGGATAAATATCTATGTCCCAGCTAATCATTCTGTTCTCTTTATAGCCTACAAAGAGAAACAGCCACTTTCAAAGCTTGATTCACCTGACCTTTTTTTAGGTGTTTGCTTCAGAATGAGAAGAATCACCTCTTGAAAACACCTATTCTCTTCATTAGTTATGAAAGGAGTTTAAATTATTAGCTCAGATGTAGACATCAACAGTGTGAATGTCTAAACTTAGTGAGATTGAATATCTGTCACCGTGGCACAGATATTCATTGCCATAGCCTCCATTTGCATGCTTTTGTGTTGTTTTTTTTGGGGGGAGTGGTTTTTTTTGTATAGTGGTTTTTAAAACTTGAGCGAATGGGATAAGCTTGCTTGTGTCTCTTACTTTTTCATGAGCTTCTCCTTATAAAGTATGGTGCCTATTGACATCTTAAATATTCACCACAGTTACAGGACTTGAATCAGAAGTCTGCTTAATCACCAAGTAAAAACACCACAATGGGAACCTAAGGAAGAGACTAAAACCTAAATAAACAAAATCACTTTCTCATCTTATGGTCACTTTTGATCAGAAATCAAATCTGAGAGATTTTGTAAAAAAAAGAAAGTGTGGGGTTTTTTTTAATTATGATTTTAAATACAAATCCAGAGCAGAAAATTATCTCATTTAATATTATAAATTCATGGTAGAGAGGAATACTGCTTGTTTAGCATTTGTGATGTTCATTATTGTGGGGGAAATGAACAACCTAACATTTTCTGAAGAAGTTAATGCTTCTGTCCTTTATTAATATATTTTCTAGTTTCTAGGACCACACTGACTGCAAATGGACCTACAGCTTTGTAAAGATGGATTGTTAATAACACTATGAAGGAGTCTGAGAGAAATCTTCCTAGCAACTAAAAATTCCATACTAATGAAGTTTATTATTAAGAATTCAAGTGAGAGATTTTTGACAGCATTACATTAGTGAATGTGAAACATCTAATAGAAGAAAATGATGAAAATAAGAACTGCCTGTATTTTAGTGACAGAAATCAGAGAGGAACTTTAAGAAAGACAATGATCAGTTAAGAAGGAAATGAGATGGAGACCACTGTAACTACTTATATATCTTTCTTGCTACATCTATCTTTTTAGTTATCATTTTATGACCAAACCAAATGACATTTTACGTACATATCTCTAATACGATTCTCTGTGATAAATGACTGAAGGTGACAAAGAACTATGATTTACTTCACTTGTTACCACTGTGTAACAGCAGATGCAAATATACAGTCACTGTAATTAAATGGTAATGTAAAACCACTTAAGAAACAGGGAGGATTTGGGTTAGATTTCATTCTTATATTTATTGCCTAAAGAATCATCATACTAAAAAATATTTTTTTTTAAAAAAAGGAAAAAGTAAATAGGATGTGTATTCGTTACTGACAGACTCTAGTTAATCCATTGCCCCAAAGGCAGATAATTAATGGATTTTAGATGTGTTGCTGGTGAATTCAATTTGACACATTAGAGTTTATAATCCCTGTGACCTCAATTATTGAGTATGAACGATGGCAAACACCACTAATCCAAGCGCCTGGTGTCTTAATTTCTTTATAAAATCCAATACTTAGTTAACTAGCTGTGAATGAAGGTTATCTGAACCACAAAACACCCCAACCTTCATCTTTCAAAAAGGAGAGAAGAAAAAAAAAAGTGCCAATTGTCCTGCCTGTGAAGGTCACTGCTTTAATGATGTGCATTGCCTATGCTCTGAAAGATACAGAAAAGAAGATGCAAAACCATTTGTCCTTAATCTTTATGTAAAAAAGGGGAAATCGGTAAAATAATTTTATTTTAGAGAGATACTGATTCCTTATGTTTTCTGTTTTTAAATCTTCACTAAGCCTATGACAAATGTTTCTGTGTTACAGCAAAAGAATCTTTGATAACTTGGAAGAAACATGCAATGAAGCAGGATTTGCTGGTCAAATCTGGGAGTTACATTCTGAAGTAGTAAAAGTTCTATATCCCAGTTAAAATAAATTTCCAATATATTTCAAATTACTTTTTTGAACTAGGTATTTTCAGACTGAAAGTTATTGAAGAATATGGAAAAGGTCCAGGTTGGGTGAATGCTTGAATTAATTTGTGCTTTCAGTGAGAAGAAGGAAATTTGCTAGGAAATTTTCTTTTCTTCTAGATCATGAAGAGAAACATACCCCACTGAATTTACTGAATACCATACAGCATATGACATATATTACATGAATTACTTACTAATTGCATTAGTCCTTCTAGAATATGAATCGTTATAATTACTGATGCTAAAGCCAGGGAGGGAATATGCTACAGCTCTGCTTGTGGCATGGGAGCTGCTGAACCACTCTCAACTTTGCTGCCATTTGCCACTTCATTATTGAGATTCGTGCCTTTTTGAGCATGTTTACATGTCTCTATGTACTGCATTGCAATAGATGTCACATAACTCTGTGCCTTTCATATAGGTCTACTTTGCACACGCCATGCTTCCAGCTTGCTTGCTTCACCCTACAGCAATACCAGCACATCTCTATAAAAGGCTATTAATCATGTGAATCCTTAGATGTCATTTTGCCACTCTGACCTCAAGAGGGCAGTTAACATTGTGACCAAAGCCATTTATCTCCTGCTGCTATGGCTCATGTGACCCTTCCTAGTAATGAGGACCCGAAGAGATTTGAATTAGGCTATGGACTCCAAGAATTAGTGCTCTTCATCAGTTACCTGCAAAATGGACCTTAAAGAAAAGGGTGGATGTGATAATTCCTACTCTGGGGGCAGTAAGATCACCAAGCCCCATGTGAGAATTTGCTTGAGAAATGAATTGTTCACATGTTGAAATAACATCTTTCAAAGGCAAGTAGAGATTTCCTGGGTTTGAATAGATGGGGAAGGGAGCTCTTTTGTCTTTTTGAATCCACAGCAGAAAGCCCTAGAACAAAGATGATAAACAATGTGGACCATGACAAAAACACCAGTCTTTGGCTGTCCCTCCCTCTGGGACAGAGGTCATGATATCTTAATAGATTGACTGTACAGCCTCTATCCTAAATACAGCACTGCATCGGGCTAAAGGTTCTGTTGTCTTGTGCAAAGATCAGCAAGACATAGCCCCTGTAAATAAAAGATTAGCAGAGTATGTATGTATATATGTCATTGCATCAGTAGGACAACACATGTCACTGATCACTTTTGTAGATGTGTTTGCCATTTTTTATTTTAAGCAATTGTATTGGGTCTCAACTCTTTCCCAAAATCAGCCTTGATAGTTCATCAACCTTGCTATAAAAGTGAAGTCTCTGGGATGCATTGTGGCAAATGAAGACCTGGTCACCTCAAGCTTTCATGTCACCTTCTTCACCTCTAAGCAACGGCCTGTTAACATCCCATCATAAAAAAGATGCTATCATTTTTCATGTGACATAAAATTACAGTAAATATAATGTGGGGAAAAGCTGTGCCTTTAGAACAAGGACTTGACATGATATATGAGGGCAATTCTTGATGCATTGTAGGATACCGTCAAGTATCGCAGTTGCAGAAAGCACTGTCTTTTCCATGTGTATTGTGCAAGCCCTGACACAGACTACTTTTTGGTCTGTCAAGGAACCAGTCATCTACTAGCCTGCAAAATAATGCTGTCTGCATACTTATTAATAAGTATTGAAGCCTAAAGGCAAGATCGAAGCAAAGAATGTGGATACAATGAGTGAGTAACTTTGCAATCTCCACACCAAAGTATTTTTACTGGAGTATGTCTACAAACTCATATGTTAGCAAAAACCATTTCCTCTCTTCTTAGGCAAAATGTCTTTCACTCATAATACACTACATAAAGAAAAATGTCATACTGTCACTTCAATAAAGTATCTCTGGTCCACTGTGATTACATTTATTTCCTGTACCAAGTGAACTTCTAAGCTGAATTATGAAAGACTATTTTCCATGACATTAGAAACATACTGAAAAGTTAATAATTTTTGCTTTGATATTATCAGTCCTTGTTAAAGAAACATCAGTGCTATTATTATTGTTGTTGTTGTTGATATTATTATCCTTCCATGAATTCATTGCGTTTGCCATTTTCATTTTACAGTTTGTGTATCCTACTTTTTGAATACTTGTAGAATCAGATTCCGTAGGCAACCAAACCCTGCCAAAGACCTTTTCATTTCCCTGCCAAGACTAAGTAGAGTGTAAATCAAATGACAGAAAGAATCAACACCACAAGTACTTTGAACTGCAATGAGTGCATAGGAAAAAGATTATGCTAAATTTTCTATCTAGGTAAGGTTTTTGTTAACAAGATGTCAGGATTGATTCTCAACTGATATAGATCATCCCTATAGCATAAAGCTGTCCATTGACCTTGACTGGCTACTGAAGATGGCACTGAGCTGTAGGTTTGTGCTCCCTATACTTATTATGTTATGTGTAGATAATATGTTTGTGCAACACAAATTTCAGCAAAGCATTTATATTTGATAGCATTTTTAGAATATTTGCATGGAGTTTCATACAGGTTTTTAGGAGGTATGAATCTAAAGACTTCATAAAAATCAATATCAAATGAGATATTTTCATTTACATCCTTTCACTAACATATGTATGATTCCATAAAAGGAAAATCAAAACAGAATTTAACGACAAAATTTGTGTATAAGAGTACAACATCTACGCAGAACTATTATGTCTTCACATAAAGACATACCATGGAAAGAAATAAGCCTTATAAAGTGTTAGGAGAAAAGTGTTGAAATCATCCGCAAATAATGCTTAAAGATAATTTTCAGGTAGAAATGAAAAAGCAGTTTGTAAGAAGTAAACGATGCTTCTGCACTTTTATTTCCTTTTGTTTGAGCAGCTGAGCACTGCAAATAAAGGAAGTATATTGATTTTTTTTTAATATAACTTTGATTTTGAAAATGATATTGAAATTCATAAATATATATATGGTTTACAAATATTTGCATTCTATAATTGCTTCTACAAAGGATTGGAAATGTTTGAATAGACTAATTCATTTTTCCTTCTGTAAAGAGCAGCAGAATTTTAACTAGCTTCTGCTCCCACTGTTCAGCACCTGATATGCAATCTTTGATCACAATTCCGATCCCCCTCCCAAAAAGGCTCACATGTGAAATGACAAAAAATAAATAACCACTATATTTGGATAATAGGAATTTCTGAAAGTATTATGTGTAGTACAAGGTTCTGCATGCATGACATAATGGATTGTTAAGCAGGGTTTGATTTCAATGTTGGATTTAGAAGAGCAGTTATAAAGCTGTTTTGGTGGTATTTAACACAAATTGCATTGATTTGGGAAAACTCAAGGCTAGGTCTTTTGTTTGGTAATCCACACGATCTGCTTGTATGCAAAATGTATCTTTATATATTTAAATGGCTGTATGGCAAATGACTAAAAAATGGGTTCATATACAAAAAGTTGTGTGATTCATTTACCCTGAACATCTCTCAAAATCATCATAACCTCAAAATAGACTGCCTACAGTTGAGTAAGAAAAATTTGTGCAAAGATTGGTTTTACAGCAGATTCCATATTGATTTATGAAGGCATTAATTTGCCATTTAGCTCTTAAATTTGACTATTAATAATTCTTGACATTTAAAAGATATTTTTTTTTGCTATTAAACGTCTTGTGACTTTCTTAAAAATATGACTTTGTACATGTGTGCATTTCTTTAAAAAAAAGTGCATTTTTAAGTTTTAAACAAAAAGCACTTGAGATTGGTTTAGAAAAGCTTTATTTATTAATCTATTTTATTTATGGAATTTTTCTTTCAAATAACTTCCTAATGTCAAAATCATCAGTCCACTGAAACATTCCATAAGTAATGTTCATTAAGTTGTCAAGGTATTGTTAAAATACCAGTTTACAGAGTCATTGAAAAAGTGTTGCCATATATTTCGACTACCATATAACTGATTTATTTGAGTAAGAATCAAAATGTACTAATCTTCATAATGAGTTGCATATTTTCCAGCTTTTAGTTGATGCGTCATACACGACATACATGTTTTCTCGGAAACAGCTTTAAAAGGATTGTTTAATTTATAGTATACTTAATTCTTAATTAAGGGCAAAGGAAAGTTCATTTCAATTTAGAACTTGATCACAGAAAATAAGCAGAAGTAATCATATAATTGAGCAATAAGATGATAAACATAACTGTGTAAAGGAAATGCTTTGGGCTGTTGTTGGCAGCCAAAGAACAAATAGTAATATTGTCTACAGATGTCTTTGGGAAAAGAAACATTACATCCTCTTTAATACCTTTATATAGGATGATTTTCTAAGAGCCCTAAAACTATTTCATTCTAGCCAGATGTATCTCGTAATATCCCACTGAGACAGGTAAAGAAGGAATAGATTCTCTATATATGTCTTAGACTAGAATAAAATGACAAAAACTGCAAATAATATCAGGAACAAAAACAATAGGTAAACATCACGGAAGAATGAACTGCTCTACCTTTGGAAAGGAGTGAGAACCCTACAATAAGCAATGCTGGTTGACATCTGAGGCCCAAAATAACATTCAGAGCACCCATCAGAAAGAAGACTGGAGAAGTGAGTGGCAAAATAGGTAACAGTTAAATGAAAGAAAAAAGGAGAAAACCATGTGAATAAATGCAGTGTATACAAACACAGTCTCAAAGAGCATGTTAAATCAGAACAGGGTTTCTTTTCTACTTTGCAAATTGAATACCTATATTGGATTTTCAAGAAGATATTATGTACTATGTATAAACTAAATTTTTAAAATATGGGGTTTAAATACTGGGTGAAACCTAGTGGATTCTGGATAAAACTTTGTTTTAATACCAAAAAGAAAGAAGAAATAAGATTTTCAGCTTTTAGCAGTTCTCTCAGTATTTTTAGAGCATTTAAAAAATCTGTGTTCAACATATCTTTGATGATTAGAGACACAGAAAAAAAATCTTAGCATGAGAAATATTGAAGAATCTTTGACAGAATGTCATCTTTATTTATTGGAGATTGTGCTAGAGAACAAACTGAGAGAGAAAATAGGAAGACTGATTTTAGAAATGGTTTGTATGCACACACACAGAGTCAGGAGCAGACAAAGCCAATGACAGAAAATGGGCAAAAGAGCACAGAAATATATCGCTTAATGGTAAAATAACTGGTGAAAATGAAACCTTATTTCTAATTTGAAAGCTGTGAAGCCTCCATCATTCTGTAACATTTCAGTTCCAGATTTGTTACTTACAGAAGGATTGAATGACATCTGTCATAAAAGCTGAATTTCTAATTCAGTTTAATAGAAAAATGAGTTGCGAGTGTCATCTCCTGCTCTTTAAGTACTGTGTCATGAGTGAAGTTGACATGAGTCTTTTGAATATGGGACTAACCACACTTCTTGTGAGCACCTCTTGTGAGTCGCAGTAGAGGACAAGGTTATGAAAATATTTTAAACCTTGTGCTAAAATTTTTATTGACAACTCTAATAACTTAAGCACAAACAGCAATACTGGGGGAAAAGAGCCCAAGTTATCTCTTCTTCCATTTTACCAGTTAGAAGAAAGGGTGCAGCCAGAAATAGATGTATAATGCAAATCAACTTCTGACTTCATGGCTGATGCCATTGTGAGGGTTTTGGCTTTTATGACAATGGGACATTTTTCGATGACTATAGCCTGTCAGGGAAGAATGGGATCTACCTGTCTAGAAGAGGCAAGGCAATCTTTGGCAGCAAGCTGGCCAACTTGGTGAGGCGGGCTTTAAACTGAAGGACTTGGGGGGCAGGGTCCAAAGTGGCAATGCTCATGCCGTTGCATCTAAATGAGGAATAAGCTAGGCCAAACAAAGCAGTGTCAAATGTTCCTTAGTTGCCTCTCAAGATAAGAACCAGAAAACCAACCACCTCAATGTATATATAGCAATGCATGCAGCCTGGGGAATAAACAAGAGGAACTGGACCTCCACAGCCTGTCAGAAAGTTATGATATTATAAGAATAACTGAAACATGGTTGGACAACTCACATGACTGGAGGATTGCAATGGATGGCTATAGGCAGTTTCTTGAAGACAGACAGGGAAGAAGAGGAGTATTCATGCTCTATGTTAAGAAGAACCTTGAATGTACAGAAGTCAACTATGGCATTTGTGGAAGCTCTGTCAAATGCCTCTGGGTCAAGATCAGAGGGGTTGTCTCCTAGGGGGATCTTACAGTAAGCATCTGCTAGCAACTTCCAAACCAAGACAATAAAGTCAATGAAGCAATATTTGGGTCATTTAAGCAAGCTTCGGGTCAACAGAAACTTGTTCTTATGGGTGACTTCAACTACTCAGACGTTTGTTGGAAGAACAAGAATTTGTTGGAACAACAGCAGCTCACATGTCAACCATCAGGTTCCTGGATTGCATAGAGGACTGCTTCCTCATACAAATGTTAGATGTGCCAACCAGGAATGAGGCACTGATGGACTTGCTACTCAGAAACCAAGAAAACTTGCATTGTAATACCTTGTTTAGCAATAGCCTTTGCTACAGTGATCACAATATTGTGGGGTTTGGGATCCTGCTGAGCACACTGAAGATTAGCACTAAGACAAAAGTTTTAGATTTAGAAGATTAAAAGATTTAGAACTTCACCTCACTCAGAGCTCAACTGGGAGGAATTCCATAGGAAGCTTCCATGGAGGATAAAGGAGCTAGCAAATGCTGGGTATTTTTCAAGAATGCTCTCCTGGAAGCACAAGAACATTTCATCCCCTTTAAAGGTAAGGGAAGCAAGTGGAACAAGAGACCCCCTTGGCTTAACTTTGAGCTTCTGAGTCTGCTCAAAACCAAAAGAGAAGCCTACCAGAGATGGAAAAATGGACAAATACCTGTAGATAATCACAAGAGCATTGCCAGGCCATACAGAAATGCAGTAGAAAAGCAAAAGCTCAGGTCTAATTGAAATTGGCTAGAGATGTCAAAAACTACAAGAAAGAGTTCTTCAGGTACATAAAAAGAAGCAGAAACAGAAGGAAAATATTGGCCCACTGTTAAACAAGAGAGGTGGATTAGTCACCAACAATACTGAAAAGGCAGAGGTTCTCAACACTTTATTCGCCTCTGTCTTTATCAGCACTGTTGGGCCCCAGGGCTTGAGAACAAAAATAGAGGTTGATGCAAACATAGAGCCATCATCAGTGAAGGAACAGGTGGTATGTGAACAGGAGCTTGACCCCTACAAATCAAGGAGCCCTGACAATAATGACCTGAGGGTATTAAGAGGGCTGGCTGACATCATTACGAGGCCTCTCTCCATAATCTTTGTGAAGTCATGGTGTATTGGCTTTCTGTGGCAAGGTTTTGGTAGCGGGGGGGGTTACAGGGGTGGCTTCTGTGAGAAGCTGCTGGAAGCTTCCCCTTT